>CM019066.1:137436192-137714441 GCA_009667805.1 Leptobrachium leishanense | reverse complement strand
CACATAAACAACACACACAGCCCCGACGCCTCAAACACACACACAGCCCCCCGACAACTAACACACACACACCACCCCGTCACTAACACACACACACACACACTGCCCCGACACTAACATACACACACAGCCCCGACACTAACACAAACACACAGCTCCAGCATGGAGATACAACACAGTGTATGGGCACAGTGTGAGCACATGTATGGGGAATGCAGATAATGCGCACATGGCTGTCAGCACATGTATGGGGCGGTATGATGGCTGGCAGCCTGTGCTCAGACTCGCTCGGTCACTCACCCGCTGTACAGGCCCCCGGTGCGGGCGGTGAGGCCCGGGATCCCCGCTCTCCGGTAGCTCTGCTCCCCGCCCGCTGGATCCGGCGGCCCAGTCGGTTTATCACCTGAGGCCCATGACGGTGCGGGGCCCGGAGCCCGACACAGAGCGAATAACACGGAACGATGGGACACGGAGCGAGGCGGGAGAAGACACACCACCAGCCACACAGACAGCAAGACACTGTGACGGACCGGGGGGAGGAGACGAGCGAGGCGGGAGGGGAGACTGACACTCCGGGGAGGGCGCTGTGACAGCCGGAGCGGGCACTCTCCCTGCAGGAGGGGGCAGTACGGGGGGAGACCGTGGTCTGTGCTGGGGCAGAGCCTAGGCCAGGACACGGATGGGTGAACGCCATTGTTGCCCCATTGCAACGGGAACACGGCACTCACTGAGTCACATCCCTATACCCAGCACTGAGCCACATCCCTATACCCAGCACTGAGCCACAGCCTTATACCCAGCACTGAGCCACATCCCTATACCCAGCACTGAGCCACAGCCTTATACCCAGCACTGAGCCACATCCCTATACCCAGCACTGAGCCACAGCCTTATACCCAGCACTGAGCCACATCCCTATACCCAGCACTGAGCCACAGCCTATACCCAGCACTGACCACAGCCTTATACCCAGCACTGAGTCCACATCCCTATACCCAGCACTGAGCCACATCCCTATACCCAGCACTGAGTCACATCCTATACCCAGCACTGAGCCACAGCCTTATACCAGTACTGAGCCACAGCCTTATACCAGCACTGAGCCACAGCCTTATACCCAGTACTGAGCCACAGCCTTATACCCAGCACTGAGCCACAGCCTTATACCCAGTACTGAGCCACAGCCCTATACCCAGCACTGAGCCACAGCCTTATACCCAGCACTGAGTCACATCCCATATACCCAGCACTGAGCCACAGCCTTATACCCAGCACTGCAGCCACAGCCCTATACCCACTGAGCCACACCCTTATACCCAGCACTGAGCCAACCCTTATACCAGCACTGAGTCACATCCCTATACCCAGCACTGAGCCACATCCCTATACCCAGCACTGAGCCACAGCCTTATACCCAGCACTGAGTCACATCCCTATACCCAGCACTGAAGCCACATCCCTATTACCCAGCACTGAGCCACAGCCTTAATACCCCCAGCACTGGAGTCACATCCCTATACCCAGCACTGAGCCACAGCCTTATATACCCAGTACTGAGCACAGCCAAGCCCTATACCCAGCACTGAGCCACAGCCTTATACCCAGCACTGAGTCACATCCCTATACCCAGCACTGAGCCACAGCCTTAATACCCAGCACTGAGCCACAGCCTTATACCCAGCACTGAGCCACACAGCCCTATACAGCCCAGCACTGAGCCACAGCCTATATACCCAGCACTGAGCCACAGCCTTATACCCAGCACTGAGCCACATCCCTATACCCAGCACTGAGCCACAGCCTTATACCCAGCACTGAGCCACAGCCTTATACCCAGCACTGAGCCACAGCCTTATACCCAGCACTGAGTCACATCCCTATACCAAGCACTGAGCCACATCCCTATAACCCAGCCACCTACACACCACAGCCTTATACCCAGCACTGAGTCACATCCCTATACCCAGCACTGAGCCACAGCCTTATACCCAGCACTGAGCCACAGCCTATACCCAGCACTGAGGCCACAGCCTTATACCCAGCACTGAGCCACATCCCTATACCCAGCACTGAGCCACATCCCTATACCCAGCACTGAGCCACAGCCTTATACCCAGCACTGAGTCACATCCCTATACCCAGCACTGAGCCACAGCCTTATACCCAGCACTGAGCCACAGCCTTATACCCAGCACTGAGCCACAGCCTTATACCAGCACTGAGTCCACATCCCTATAACACCAGACACTGAGACCCAGCACATCCCTTATACCCAGCACTGAGCCACAGCCTTACAACACACACAGACACTGAGCCATACAGCATTTATACCACCAGCACTGAGTCACATCCCTATACCCAGCACTGACGGCCACAAAATCCCTATACCCATACCCCCACTGAGCCCCCAAACCACACATCCCTATACCCAGCACTGAGCCACAGGTGCACCCTCCATACCCAGCACTACCACAGCGCTTAATACCCAGCACTGAGCCACAAGCGCCTGACTCCATACCTATACCAGCACTGAGCCACAGCCTTATACCCAGCACTGAGCCACCCGCCTATACCCAGCACTGAGCCACATCCCTATACCCAGCACTGAGCCACATCCCTATACCCAGCACTGAGCCACACCCTTATACCCAGCACTGAGCCACAGCCCTTATACCCAGCACTGAGTCACATCCCTATACCCAGCACTGAGCCACATCCCTTATACCCAGCACTGAGCCACCTCCCTATACCAGCACTGAGTCACATCCCATCAATAGCCAGCAGCACTGAGACCTAGCCCATCCCTATACCCAGCACTGAGCCACAGCCTTATACCCAGCACTGAGTCACATCCCTATACCCAGCACTGAGCCACTCCTTATACCCAGCACACTGACGCACAGTTCTATCCCAGCCTAAACACCCTTAGCCCAGATACTGCACTGCAGCACTTATACCCAGCACTGAGCACTCCCTAGCCAGCACACACTCACAGTTTATACCCCAGCACTAGACCCATGCAACTAGCACTGACACAGCCACAGCACTAAGCCACCCAGCACTGAGTCACATCCCTATACCCAGCACTGAGCCACAGCCTTATACCCAGCACTGAGCCACAGCCCTATACCCAGCACTGAGCCACAGCCTTATACCCAGCACTGAGTCCACATCCCTATACCAGCACTGAGCCACAATGCCATAAGCCTGCACCCCACAGCCACAGCCCACCGGGGAGCACATCCCTATACCAGCACTGAGCCACAGCCTTATACCCAGCACTGAGCCACAGCCTTATACCCAGCACTGAGTCACATCCCTATACCAAGCACTGAGCCACATCCCTATACCCAGCACTGAGCCACAGCCTTATACCCAGCACTGAGTCACATCCCTATACCCAGCACTGAGCCACAGCCTTATACCCAGCACTGAGCCACAGCCTTATACCCAGCACTGAGCCACACCCTTATACCCAGCACTGAGTCACATCCCTATACCCAGCACTGAGCCACATCCCTATACCCAGCACTGAGCCACAAGCCTTATCCCAGTTCACTGAGTCACTGAGCCATCGCTTATACCAGCACTGAGCCACAGCCCTATACCCAGCACTGAGCCACAGCCTTATACCCAGCACTGAGTCCACATCCCTATACCCAGCACTGAGCCACATCCCTATACCCAGCACTGAGCCACAGCCTTATACCCAGCACTGAGCCACAGCCTTATACCCAGCACTGAGTCACATCCAACATGAGCCACATCCCTATACCCAGAAGCACTGAGCCACACATCCCTATACCCAGCACTGAGCCACAGCCTTATACCCAGCACTGAGCCACAGCCTATACCCAGCACTGAGCCACAGCCTTATACCCAGCACTGAACATCCCTATATAGCACACCTGGCACATATACCCAGCACTGAGCCACAGCCTTATACCCAGCACTGCCCACAGTATACCACAGTGAGCCACAGCTTTTATTACCTGGTGAATCACATTCCATTAACCCAGCACTGAGCCACAGCTTATACCCACAAGCATACCAGATTATATCCCACTGAGTTCTCACCCTATACCCATGAACATCCCTATACCCACTGCCACAGCCTTATACCCAGCACTGAGTCACATCCTTACCCAGCACTGAGCCACAGCCTTATACCCAGCACTGAGCACAGCCTTATCCAGCAGCACTCCTCAGCAATAACCCAGCACTGAGCCACAGCCTTATACCCAGCACTGAGCCACAGCCCTATCCCAGCACTGAGCCACAGCCTTATACCAGCACTGAGTCATCCCTATACCCAGCACTGAGCCACATCCCTATACCCAGCACTGAGCCACAGCCTTATACCCAGCACTGAGCCACAGCCTTATACCCAGCACTGAGTCACATCCCTATACCAAGCACTGAGCCACATTCCTATACCAAGCACTGAGCCACATCCCTATACCCAGCTCTGAGCCACATCCCTATACCCAGCTCTGAGCCACATCCCTATACCCAGCACTGAGCCACATCCCTATACCCAGCACTGAGCCACAGCCTTATACCCAGCACTGAGCCACATCCCTATACCCAGCACTGAGCCACAGCCTTATACCCAGCACTGAGCCACAGCCTTATACCCAGCACTGAGCCACATCCCTATACCCAGCACTGAGCCACATCCCTATACCCAGCACTGAGCCACAGCCTTATACCCAGCACTGAGTCACAGCCTTATACCCAGCACTGAGCCACAGCCTTATACCCAGCACTGAGTCACATCCCTATACCCAGCACTGAGTCACAGCCTTATACCCAGCACTGAGCCACAGCCTTATACCCAGCACTGAGTCACATCCCTATACCCAGCACTGAGTCACAGCCTTATACCCAGCACTGAGCCACATCCCTATACCCAGCACTGAGCCACATCCCTATACTCAGCACTGAGTCACAGCCTTATACCCAGCACTGAGCCACATCCCTATACCCAGCACTGAGTCACAGCCTTATACCCAGCACTGAGCCACAGCCTTATACCCAGCACTGAGCCACAGCCTTATACCCAGCACTGAGTCACCTCCCTATACCCAGCACTGAGTCACAGCCTTATACCCAGCACTGAGCCACATCCCTATACCCAGCACTGAGTCACAGCCTTATACCCAGCACTGAGCCACAGCCCTATACCCAGCACTGAGCCACATCCCTATACCCAGCACTGAGTCACAGTCTTATACCCAGCACTGAGTCACAGCCTTATACCCAGCACTGAGTCACAGCCTTATACCCAGCACTGAGTCACATCCCTATACCCAGCACTGAGCCACATCCCTATACCCAGCACTGAGCCACAGCCTTATACCCAGCACTGAGTCACATCCCTATACCCAGCACTGAGTCACATCCCTATACCCAGCACTGAGCCACAGCCTTATACCCAGCACTGAGCCACATCCTTATACCCAGCACTGAGTCACAGCCTTATACCCAGCACTGAGCCACAGCCCTATACCCAGCACTGAGCCACAGCCTTATACCCAGCACTGAGCCACAGCCTTATACCCAGCACTGAGTCACATCCCTATACCCAGCACTGAGTCACAGCCCTATACCCAGCACTGAGCCACATCCCTATACTCAGCACTGAGTCACAGCCTTATACCCAGCACTGAGCCACATCCCTATACCCAGCACTGAGTCACAGCCTTATACCCAGCACTGAGCCATAGCCTTATACCCAGCACTGAGCCACAGCCTTATAAGCAGCACTGAGTCACATCCCTATACCCAGCACTGAGCCACAGCCTTATACCCAGCACTGAGCCACATCCTTATACCCAGCACTGAGTCACAGCCTTATACCCAGCACTGGGCCACAGCCTTATACCCAGCACTGGGCCACAGCCTTATACCCAGCACTGAGCCACAGCCTTATACCCAGCACTGAGCCACAGCCTTATACCCAGCACTGAGCCACAGCCCTATACCCAGCACTGAGTCACAGCCCTATACCCAGCACTGAGCCACATCCCTATACTCAGCACTGAGTCACAGCCTTATACCCAGCACTGAGCCACATCCCTATACCCAGCACTGAGTCACAGCCTTATACCCAGCACTGAGCCACAGCCTTATACCCAGCACTGAGCCACAGCCTTATACCCAGCACTGAGTCACATCCCTATACCCAGCACTGAGTCACAGCCTTATACCCAGCACTGAGCCACATCCCTATACCCAGCACTGAGTCACAGCCTTATACCCAGCACTGAGCCACAGCCTTATACCCAGCACTGAGCCACAGCCTTATACCCAGCACTGAGTCACATCCCTATACCCAGCACTGAGCCACAGCCTTATACCCAGCACTGAGTCACAGCCTTATACTAGGCTTGTGCACCGTTTTTTTTTTTTTTCGGTTCGATTTGTTCGGATGTTTAAAATTTTCGATTCGGCTCATTTCGACCGATTTCTGTTTCGGTTCGGTTCAGCTTGTTTTTCGTGTACATTTTTTTTTCGGAATATCGACAATTTTTTTTGTGTTCGGGTCACTTTGCTCGTTTTTTGTATCGACTTTTCGGAAATTTTCGTTTTTTTGGAACGTCTGTTCTCCTCGTTTCAAAGTGTCTACGATAATTCTGGCGATTCTATCGTGTTTTTTTTCTTAAATAAAGATCCTTTTTTTCTTATGAATATACATTTCACAACTTTATTTAATCATATTAAAATGGTATGAAAGCCAAGGAACAAAAAAAATGAACAAAACGATTTAAAAAACGCTAAACTGACCCGAATGCCACAAGAAACAAGTGATACGCATTTACAAATAAAAAAATTTACAGAATCAGCGATATAACCGATAATAGTTAAATATACGATTTCCAGAATTACCGAAATGGAACCGAAATCACGAATGGAACCGAAATCATGAATAGAGCAAAAATAAATTTCGATTTGACACATTTCAAGTCCATTCGAAAAATCTGAAAATTTTTCGTTTCGGCTCGGAAAACTTTTCGGATCTATCGGTTTTCGGGTCCGACCCGATTCGGAAATTAGGCCGAATCCGAAGACACGAATCGGGAAATTTCGTGAAAATTCCGAAACCCAAAACGCACATCCCTACCTTATACCCAGCACTGAGCCACAGCCTTGTACCCGGCATTGAGTCACAGCCCTATACCCAGCAATCACAGAGCCACTGCCCTATACCCAGCACTGAGTCACAGCCCTATACCCAGCACATAATCACTGCCCTTATACCCAGCGCTCAGTCACAGTCTTACACCCGGCTCTCACTGATACATCGCCTTATATACCTGGCAATCACTGAAACCAAAGAATAGCTGCAGTTTACTCATGGAAGATTGTAGGTTTTGCTCTTGTTTGCAGGATTTTCTTGTGCCATTATTGAATTTTCTTTCTCTTGATAGTCAAAGTTCACTGCAGTGGCAACAACAGTGATTTGTTTTCAACTATGGTGAACTTTGGTACCACAACTGTGCTGTGCGGTGAATAACCCCTCCAGTCACACAGTGAGTATATGGCTGTCACTCAGTCACATGGTGAGTACATGGCATTGGGCAATCACTTACACAGTGAGTATATGGCTGTCACTCAGTCACATGGTGAGTACATGGCATTGGGCAATCACTTACACAGTGAGTATATGGCTGTCACTCAGTCACATGGTGAGTACATGGCATTGGGCAATCACTTACACAGTGAGTATATGGCTGTCACTCAGTCACATGGTGAGTACATGGCATTGGGCAATCACTTACACAGTGAGTATATGGCTGTCACTCAGTCACATGGTGAGTACATGGCATTGGGCAATCACTTACACAGTGAGTATATGGCTGTCACTCAGTCACATGGTGAGTACATGGCATTGGGCAATCACTTACACAGTGAGTATATGGCTGTCACTCAGTCACATGGTGAGTACATGGCATTGGGCAATCACTTACACAGTGAGTATATGGCTGTCACTCAGTCACATGGTGAGTACATGGCATTGGGCAATCACACAGTGAGTATATGGCTGTCACTCAGTCACATGGTGAGTACATGGCATTGGGCAATCACTTACACAGTGAGTATATGGCAGTCACTTAAGGGGTTATTCACAAAGTGACGAACTTGCCACCGAATTGCCCCGAACAGTGAATTTTACTGTACTGTGCAATTTTGTGGCAACTCGTCCATTCGCTAATCCGTCAATTCGCCAAATACTGGCGATTTCGCAGCGAAATACGGTGCAGTTCGCCGATCGTCATGCTTTTCAGAGGCAGCAAAATTGTCTTAGAGAAGAAATGGTTAATCTATTCAGAGTACACTGAAGTGTCAGGGAAATGCCCTTATTTTCGGTGTTTCAGTTCGATAGGATTCAATGTAAAAAAATAATGTTTTTAATTATTTTTTTTATAAGAAAAAAAAATCTTCATTTTCAGCAAAAAGTCTTTATTTTTTAGAACACCTTTTTGGTTTTTGGTGAAATTTGGTTTCCCAATTTTTTTAAAAAGGTTTTTTTTTTTTATTATTTTATTAAGGTCATTTTTTTATTTAGACACATTTTAATGCATTTTTATCTTACCCAGGACATACTTGAAAACCAAGAGAAATCTCAATGTATCCTTCCTGGTAAAATACTTTCTCCAAAAAAAAAAAATACTTTTTTTTTCAGTTTAAACACCTATTAGGAGAATAGGAGAGTTCTGTTTTTTTGGAGGGGTTTCTGCAGTTTTGGGACCCCGCAGGGCATAGTGAATTCACCGAAGGGTCAGCAAAATGGAATTGTCGTAGTGCATCGAAGTGAGAAGAGAAGAAATGTCGCTGTTTGTGAATAACCCCTTTAATTACACGGTAAATCACACAATATGTACAATCGCACAATAAGTACATGGCAATCACTTTCTTAGCGCGCTCATCTGACGCCAGCCTATGTGCTCCTGCGCTGACATGCTTACCGGCGTCCGTCGCAGCGTAGTGATACTGCAACGGGGCCGGACACATGCTTGTGCACGCTTGGGCGTGCACGAAATGTCACACAAGCGTCCGTTATCCTGAGTGCGCTCAGCGAGGTGGCCAGACGGGTGTCAAGTGGAAGGAATGTGCACTCTCACGGATGTTCCTTCCGCTCTCCAAAGACGCTTGTCTGACACTAGCCTTACACAGTGAGTATATGGCCGTCACACAGTCACGTTACAAACCGCTTGTGTGCGCTTGTAACTCAGCTATGTTAAACATCCTCAAACTTTAAGAAACAAGACAATAGTCGTGGCCAGAGCGGCAGTTCCTTGTAGCACAAAGTGGCAGTATGCTGTGAATTGAGAGATCCGCCTACTCTACTACTGAATGAATGGAGTAGTGAGTAAACAAAGGAGTACAGGGCATCTGTGTGTAAACCAGTATGTATACAGAGCCCTTATAGTAGTTCTAGTAACTGAATAGCACTGTAAAACGAAACCTGTCTCCGAGGACATTTTAGAGTTTTGTTTTTCTTGCGCATTATAAATGGACGTTCACAGTAACTGATCCTTGACAGACTACACCTGGCTTACTATGTCATCGATTTAATCCTTTGGATGAGTATTTTTTTAAATGATTACTATAAATTACCAAATTTTCAAATGTATTGCATTGTATACAGAAATTCCCATCGCCTTTAATGATGACTTCTGCAGACAAATTTGAAAAGTGGGTAACTGATTGTAATTGGTTGAAAATGCTTACCCAGAGGAATTAAATCAAGGCCTATGTCCCAGATCTGTGCATCTGCCTATGAATTGCACCATTTAACACTCCTCGTGGCTTCAAATGCCTCCACACTAAACTTTTATAAATAAAGGCAGTAGCAAAACAAAATCAGTTATTTTATCATTGTTATTGTCATCATTTATATAGCACCAACAGTTTCTGCAGCGCTTTACAATAACCAAAGGGAACGAGATAGGATGGAGACGTGTTGTAGCGGGCCCTGCTCATAGAGCAGGGGTCAGCAATCTTGACTCTCTGATGTTTTGGCATTACTAGTGCCAGTGGTTCAGGAATGGTGGGGCCATGGAAGTGGCCTTAATCATGATGTACGGGTAGGTGAGGAGAGGGATGGGTTGCATCCTTAAAATGACCAGCACAGCAATGTTACATGGTGCAACATGACAAGGTATTGATTGATCCTGTGTAATTGGCGGGTGGCCCAGAGATTTTGGGTTAGTGGGTCTTTCCAGATCAACCCTAGCTGATGCTTATATGAAATGGACTTACAAGCTTCATGAAGCCATGTAAAACCGAGCAATAACCACCTGCTGGCCCAGCCCCATTAGCCCTTATCACTGCTCCGATGTCAGCATTTGAAAGAGAGCAGTAATGACTTTGTAATAAGCTACCATCTCCGTGTCATCATCCTTTAACGTGCACATGTCATGCAAAACCTCTTGTTTGGATCATTTGATAAGGGAATCACCCGCAGTATATTTGGTAGTATTTTCTGTTAACATGTGTAATGGAAAATTTTGAGTATTTCCCTGTCGAAGATTTACTCTCGCTTCCAGTGTCATGCCACCACAGCTGGAATGAGTAACTTCTGTGAGTGGAAGGAACGACCAACCGGACAGCCCTCCACTTACTCCATGCAACTGACTGAATGCCGACGCTTTGGCTGACAAGTCATCATTGTAAGGTCACTGGTGTGGACCAATCATGCTTTAAGATGTACTCTTACAACTCCGTCCATGGAGCAGAAACGTGGCAGTGCCTGCCTCTGGATCCAGAGACGTGTTCAGTTGCTCAGCTGCTGCAAGTGTTAAGTTAGCAACTTGCCACTGAACGCCATTCTGCCGCTCAGTGCTCAGCACTGCTAACTTAGCACTTGCGATGACCCGGAGAGGTGCTGTGAGTAGCTGAGTGTGACGTATTAAAGATGGCCGCCGCCATGAAGCAAGTGACAATTCAGTACGGCAATGTTAATTTTGAGGTTTTTGTTCACCAAAGCACAAAATATTTTTTACCCCTGCACATAGACATATATTACAGTTCAATTATATTTTCTTTCAGAAGTAAACATTACGTTTATTCAATAAAAACTATCGTGTGTGGTGTGTGCATACAAAACGGAATTGTGCTGACTGCTTTTCTTTATCATATATACTTCAACTGTTGTCCGAGTCATACGAAAGTGTTAGCGAAAAACAATCTGAATAACGAGGCACTGTTTCCTCATAATAATCAGGGATTGCAGCAGTTGGCTGTTGATCTAATTGTTGCAAACCTAAGGATAAATTGCTTTGAAAATGTTCTTCGGATAACGACATCTGTATCTCATTCGTAGTTATTTCAAAGATGGCCTCAGTCTCAGTTTCTGCTAATAAAACTGCGGCTATTGCACAAACTACAGCTTTCATTAAGAAATCGTCGGCCATTTTGCTTCGAAATTCACATCCAAAGTGTTCAGTGACACTGCTGCAGCAAACTGAAATTCTGTGCTGCAGTAATTCAGCAGCTGTTGAGGAACTGAACGCGGCTCCGGCAAGTACCTGCTGTAATACATCTTCAAGAGATTGTTACTAGTACGCCCCGCTTCCCGACTGCTGCGACAGGTCCCTTCTCCGGCCCAGGGGCAATTCCCCCCCCCCCCCCCCACCGAGAAAATATTACCGGCCCCTTGGCTCCCTCCCATCATCACCTCCACGCCAATAAACTAATAGGGAAGGCTGTAAGGGCATGTGGCTGTGCCCCAGATGGATAGGTGCACCGTAGCGCATCAGGAGACCCGCGGGGAGATCACAAAGTTCTCCCCTGACTGTCTACTTGCAAGTACCGGTGCTCTCATCACCGGTATAATTAGAAAAAATTAACTTAAGACCACCACCACTGTCGTGGCTGGCCTTAAAATTTTCCTCATTATGGTCGGCAGGTCTCCCTATTCTTCCCTACCACTGCCGCGCTGATAGGAAGTGGCATCATTTTTATTTTATGTATTTAAAGATTTTTATTTTTCAGCGTAAAGTTCAACATTGCAGATATCCAAGACAAAAAACATCCAAGTACCATTTGTTGGTTTGGGTAAAACGTATAGAAGCTAAATGAACAGTAACAACAGGTAATTACAAAATATCAAGGTAGAGCCATGCATGCGAGTTTCTCATTATCC
Source organism: Leptobrachium leishanense (assembly GCA_009667805.1). Taxonomy (NCBI): domain Eukaryota; kingdom Metazoa; phylum Chordata; class Amphibia; order Anura; family Megophryidae; genus Leptobrachium; species Leptobrachium leishanense. The sequence goes on along the minus strand of CM019066.1, from coordinate 137,702,287 downwards.
CGCCGTCCCAGAGTCAGAATTCAACCGCATGCCGGACATATCATAGGTAAAGGTAATGGCTTCACGTTGATCCTCAGACGTATATGTGCGTATGAGCAGTCAGTGATACAGTAATAGGGACAGCGGTATTGGTCTGAAGCAAAGGGAGAGAGTTAGAAAAGACAGAGACAGGGTGAAGGAAAGCGAAAGAGAGAGATGGAGAAGAAGAAGGGGAGGAGGGGGAGATAACGCAAACAGCTATAACATACACCACAGAACAATATGACACGAGCATCCCAAGTCTGCCAGACCAGCCCAGGGAAAGAGTGTAATAGGAAGAGAAGAAAAGAAGGGGAAATGGCGAGGAGAAAGGAAAAAAAAAAAAAGGGGGAGGAGGTGATGACAAAGGGAGAGTACATTGGTCGCGTAACGAAGCTCTCAAAAGAGAAGATGGCCCTCAACCGGGTAAGGCCATGGGAAAAGCAAACATATCTGGTCTCATATCCCCCCACGGGAGCCTCGCCACAGAGACATGCACCCCCAGACATCCCTTGGGATCCTATTTAGCACAGGGCCCCGCCACATCCCTGCCACAGGAGACCCACCACTCCGAAAAAAGAGGACCCAGTCATACCCCAGAAGGTAAACCCACAGATCCCTGCTCCAAGTTCCACTAGGCCGCCAGCTTCTCTCCTAATCTAGCAGGAGCAGACAGTTCCGCTGCCAATCTGTTGCGGAGAGAGGTCGAAGCTACAAACCTTCGCCAGTAGAACCAGGTAGGACCGAGGGTCGGGAGAGTGCCTTCATGGGAAGCGATCCGCTCCTCCACCAAGTACATCTCCACCCATTCACGAAGGGAAGGTACCGACCTTCGCCTCCAGTGCCTCAGGATCAGCTGGCGCGCCGCCAGCAGAAGGCGAAACGCCACAGATTTCTTAAAAGAAGCTGTCGATAGACCAGTAAGCAGCAATAAGAAAGTCTGAGGTGAATGTTCGAGCGTGAGGTCCGTTATCTCCCGGATCACCGCCCCAACCCACTTCCAGTAGTTCTGCAGAGGTGAACAGTACCACCAAATATGGAGGTAGGAGCCTAGCTCCTCACCACATCTCCAGCAGTCCGGGTCTGTTGATCCCACACATTGAAAAAGCCTAAGCGGTGTACAATACCACCGTACTAAGATTTTATAGGACGTTTCATGGTATCGGACCATTCTCGTGCCATGATGTGTCAGGAAGAGGACAGTCGACCAGTCGGCGTCCGTCAAGGTAATGTTCAATTCGGCTTCCCAACGCCCCATATAAGGAGGAGGATCTGTTTCTTTTGACTGAAGGAGAGCGTATATTGTGGATATACCATGCGTTAGTGGAAGTTTTTGGGTGCATAGATGCTCAAACGGGGATAGGGCCCTAGTTAGGGCGTGACCTCCCTGCAGAGAGCCCAGGTAATGCCGTATTTGCTGAAAGTTGAACCTGTCTAAAAAGGACAAGGGTGGCAGATCGGGTCACGAGACAAGTGCCTGCAAAGAAGGGATATGCGCCACATGAAGGGCAAGAAGCCGGTTGCCATACGTCAAGTGTTGTTGAAGGGTCCGCCGTATTCCCAGAGAGAAAAGGGGGTTAGAGTACAGTGGCAGAAGGGGCGAAGGGCTGGAAGACAAAGAATGCGAAAACTTCAGCCTATCCCACAGTCACAGGGTGGCCCCCACTAAGGGGTGGCTCCTGGCCTCCTTCGGTACTGCCCGATGTGGCAGCCACGGCAGGGACCACAGCGGCACTCCCATGCCCTCCCCCTCTAAGTCAAGCCATCGTTTGACACTGCCTGTAGTCGTCCAGTCTACCAGTCGTGTGAGTTGAGCCGCCCGGTGGTAAGCAACCAAGTCTGGGAGAGCTAAACCGCCAGATTCCTTAGGTCTGTACATCACCGATACACTTAGCCGAGGCTTGCGTCCTGCCCAAACAAACTTGATCATGTCTGACCTTACGGACTTGAAGAATATTCCCGGAAGCGCCACCGGAACAGTTTGAAAGAGGTACAAAAGCCTAGGTAATATGTTCATTTTAAAGACGGCCACTCGGCCCATCCAGGAAATGAATTTAGTGTTCCATTCTGCCAAGTCTCCATGGAGTGTCCCAAGAAGGGGTTGAAAGTTCAAAGCATAAAGGTCCTGTAGTGACGGTGATATCCAAATCCCTAAGTATTTCATCTTAGCTTTACACCAGTGAAACGGGAATGCGGCCGCGAGGCCGGCTGCCTCTCCAGCTGGTAAGGAGACATTAAGGATCTCAGATTTCGTCATGTTGATTTTCATACCTGCCAATCTGCCATATCGTTTGAAAGCCGCTACCACCGTCGGTAAAGAGTTTTGAGCATCTGTCAAAAAAAACAGCATGTCATCCGCGTACGTGGAAACCTTATGCGTGTGACAAACTCCTTTTATTCCCGGTATCGCCGGATCACGCCTAACCGCCTCCAGGAAAGGTTCCAATGAAAGGGCGAACAGTAGTGGGGAGAGGGGGCATCCCTGGCGGGTACCGTTAAATATCTGGAAGCTATCAGATAACGCCCCGTTAACTTTAACCCTAGCCGTGGGAGAGGTATACAATGCCTGAGTCCAGGCCAAAAAACCTTGTCCAATCCCCAGGCTCCTTAGCGTCTGAAAGAGGAAGGGCCAACTCACCCGGTCAAACGCCTTCTCCGCGTCCGTAGAGAGCAGGAGAAGGCGTTGACCCGAGCCCCGCGCTGCCACAACAGCATTAAGGACCCGCTGCGTACCATCTCGAGCCTCTCTACCCGTGATGAACCCCACCTGATCCGGGTGTATCAAGCGGGGGAGGTAGGACTTTAGTCTATCTGCCAGGACACGTGCCAACAGCTTAACGTCACTGTTGAGAAGGGAGATGGGTCTGTAGCTTTCGCACGCCGCCGGGTCTTTCCCCGGCTTGGGTAGTACAGTAATGGTGGCACACAAAGTATGGGGGTGAAAAGGCGTCTCCTTGTTAAGAGCATTAAGGGTCGCCAGCAAGGGGGGAAGGAGGAGGTCCTGAAACTCCTTATAATACTCTGCCGGGAGCCCATCCGGGCCTGGACTCTTCCCATTCTTGGTAGATTTCAGTGCCTGTAATAGTTCCTTCTTCGAGATCGGTTCATCCAACAAAGCAGCCTCTGAGTCCTGGAGTCTAGTGTGGAGGTTAGTTTCAATATATTCTCGGACCTCATCCAATGAAGATATTGTAGGCGGAGTATCCACCGAATGATACAGAGAGGCGTAATAAGCCCGAAAGGCCGCTGAGATTTCTTCAGGTCGTAATGTAATTGCACCTCCCGGTGTTTTAATTTTAGGGATGTATGCCATCAGCCGTTTTTTGCGGAGAATTCGAGCTAAAAGTCTCCCCGGCCTGTTCTCATGCAATGCAAAGAAACCTTTAGTGCGGGCAGCGGTCTGTTTAAGCTGAAATGACAGCAAATCATTCAAGGAGCGTCGGACCACCAACAGGCGCTGTTGTGTCTCTGCGTCCGAGTCCCCCCCTCTACGTAGTTCCAGGGAGCGGATCTCTTCCAGTAGGGTCACACGCTGCTCATCCCTGTTCTTTTTAAGTGCTGTACCTCTGCTGATCAGATCCCCCCGAACCACCGCCTTGTGTGCCTCCCATATAACGGGCCACGATACTTCCTCCGACGCATTTTCTTCAAAATATCTGGCGAGTAGCTCACTTGTTCCCGACGCAACTACAGGGTCTGAGAAAAGGGAGGTGTTAAGCCGCCATGAGCGTTCACGTGGGCGGAACAAAGGTGCATGATCTGAACATGTAGTAGGGGGGATGCATGCCTCTACTATAAGATCTAAGTGAAATTGTTCGAGAAATATGTAGTCTAACCTCGAAGAGGTTCGATGTGGTCCAGAGTAAAACGTGAAATCTCGTTCACCTGGATGGAGGGCCCGCCACGTGTCCACGAGCCACAGATCATGGAGAGTCCGTCTGATAGCACACAAAGTATTAGGTGTCAGAGCTGACCTACCACACGATGTGTCCAAGGAAGGTTGTAAGGCCGCATTCAAGTCACTGGCTACTATAAGAATGCCGTCCTGGAACTGCCTCAGTTTCGTCATGATCCTCGCAAGGCACGATGATTGAGCCGAATTAGCCACATAAATTGTAGCGAACGTGTAGGTGACATCCGCAATGGTCCCCTTCACAAAGAGGTATCTATCCTGGTCATCTGAACAGCTATCCTGAAAAACAAACGGGACATCGCCAGCAAACAATATGGCCACACCTCTAGATTACCCCCCGAATAGTTGCCAAAAAATCCGACCAGGAACCTCCGGTCGCGGAGCGCTGGTGCTGCTCCCTCACGGAAGTGGGTCTCCTGTAGCATGGCCACGGACGCGCGCGCCAAGAACAAATCCCGCAGCAATCTAGACCTCTTTTCTGGAGCATTAAGTCCCTTTACATTATATGACAGCAGTATGAGATCCCTGGGGACAAAGCATGAGGGGTACACTCGCCATCCCGATCCCCACGTGAGAGACACAAGACCAAGGCCTGTAGAAAGGGGGGTATCCACCAGACAACAGGAAACAAACAAGACACTGGTGGTAAAAGAGAGAGAGAAAATAAATAAAATAAATTAGGTAAGGGAAAAAAAAAAAAAAGAGGGGGGAGGGGAGTGAGAGAGGGCTGAACCCAGCAGACAGGGAGGCAGAGAAAAAAAGGGGGGGAGAAGAGGTGTGAAAGAGGCAAAGGATGTGAAGGAGTCAATGAAAAGGAGAACAGAAAAATGGAGGGGGGGAACCACGCCACTAGGGGGAGGGGTCAGGCCTAGCCCGAGGCCACTCCCGAGGAATATAGGCGTCAACCCTTGGGGGGTAGGAACTCCGAGGTGGAGCCTCGGAGGAACTAGACGGCAGTACAGTCCCTAGGAAGAGGAAGAAGGTGTGAAAAGAAAAAGACCAAGTGGAAAATAGAATAAATAGAAGGAGAAGCATCAGTAATGCCCCACCGCGAGGCAAAAGAAGCACATCAAAATGTTGTATAGCAGGGATCCAGCCATGAATCGTGTGGCTCACAGCCAGTGGGGCCCCGCTGAGATAGCCAGTGCCCACATAGAGCAAGCATGAAAGCCCAGTGTGAAGTAAAAAAGAAGAAAAACGAATGTGTCTAACTATAGTCATAAACGTAGAACAGAACCCAGTATGCAACTCAATACGACAACCCTCCAGCCTCCTCCCCAGCTCTTCTTTTCCCTTTCCCCTTCCTTTCCCTCCCTGTACACCCACCCCCAGGCAAACTGAAACGATATCAGGCTGTATCCACCTCCCCTCACCCCCATTCCCTACATGAAAACACCCCAGTACCTATATATACTAATCCCCCCACCCTCTAAGTCCCACCTGAACCCCGAAATCCATCCAAGTACGGAGAAGCGTGAAAACAGCGGACCCGTACCGTGAACGCCCCCCCCACCCAACAAGAGTCCAGTTTCCAAGGAGCATAGTGAGGAATGCAAGAAATGTACAATACTTCCCCCCTCCTTCCAAAGCCCTCCCTAACCCTAAAGCCCAGCAAAAGGTTAAGGCAAAACAATAGCGGGCACATAGCCGTCTCATCTTACAGTACAATCCACCAACAAAATGCATGCATGAAAGTGTGAAGAACATATTGCATAGCCCCACCTCCAGAACCCACCCCATCCCCAAGAGCCGACCGAAAGCCGGGGTACATAAAGTAACACTCCAAAAAAAAAAAAAAAAGGGGGGAGAGTTACATTCTGTCGGGCCGCAGAAAAGAAGGCATCAGGGATCCAAGGGGATCTTGAGACGACCCATGGCTAGGATCCGCTGCTGATATCGACTGAAAAACGCGGTGGAGGCACAGAGCTAGTCTCTCACACGTCCATCTTAGGTGCCGTCCAAGCCACGCCCCCGTGGCATCATTTTAAAAGGTCACTTCCTCCCAGCCACATAGGAGGGAAGAGTAGTGACAAGATTTCATTTTGAGGGATTTGACATTCATCCCAGGTGCGGGGCAAGTTTAAAAAAAAATTTGAGAATAAAACTGATGTGGTTTAAAAAATGTATGACTCAATTACCCAAAAGTCTCCTAAAATGATGCTGGCTGATCAGCATATTAGTTATATTATAGGCACTGGCGTCGCAAGGTGAGGGCAGGGGGTGCGGCCCGCACCAGGTGACACCCGCCCTTAGGGTGTCTCACCCCCTAAGGGCGGGTGTCTCACCCTGTGACGCAGTGTTCGGCTCCCCGCGAGCGTCCGAAGCTATGGAGCTTCAGCGCCCACCTGGGGGAACCACGTCACCAGCCGAGTTCTCGCAACATCACGGTTGGTCACGTGGCTCCCCCAGGTGAGTGCCCAAGCTCCATGCCGCCAGACGCTCAGGGGGAGCCGAACACGCGGCGGCGGCGGCAGGAGGTGAGCTGGGGGAAGTATCCATGAGAGGAGCTGGGGCAATATCCATGAGAGGAACTGAGGCACATCCATGAGAGGAGCTGGGGCATATCCATGAGAGCTCCTGTGGCATATCCATGAGAGCTGGGGCATATCTATGTGAGCTGGGGCAATATCCATGTGTGCTGGGGGCATATCCACGAGAGCTGGGGCATATCCATGAGCTGGGGGCAATATCCATGAGAGCTGCTGGGGCATATCCATGAGAGCTGCTGGGGCATATCCATGAGCTGGGGCAATATTCATGAGAGCTCCTGTGGCATATCCATGAGCTGGGGCAATATCCATGAGAGCTGCTGTGGCATATCCATGAGCTGGGGTAATATCCATGAGAGCTGCTGGGGCATATCCATGAGCTGGGGGCAATATCCATGAGAGCTGCTGGGGGCAATATCCATGTGAGCTGCTGGGGCATATCCATGAGCTGGGGGTAATATCCATGAGAGCTGCTGGGGCATATCCATGAGCTGGGGGTAATATCCATGAGAGCTGCTGGGGCATATCCATGAGCTGAGGGCAATATCCATGTGAGCTACTGGGGCATATCCATGAGCTGGGGGTAATATCCATGAGAGCTGCTGGGGCATATCCATGAGCTGGGGGCAATACCCATGAGCTGGGGGCAATATCCATGAGAGCTGCTGGGGTATATCCATGAGCTGGGGGTAATATCCATGAGAGCTGCTGGGGCATATCCATGAGCTGGGGGCAATATCAATGTGAGCTCCTGGGGCATATCCATGAGCTGGGGGTAATATCCATGAGAGCTGCTGGGGCATATCCATGAGCTGGGGGCAATATCCATGAGCTGGGGGCAATATCCATGAGAGCTGCTGGGGCATATCCATGAGCTGGGGTAATATCCATGAGAGCTGCTGGGGCATATCCATTAGCTGGGGGCAATATCCATAAGAGCTGCTGGGGGCAATATCCATGTGAGCTGCTGGGGCATATCCATGAGCTGGGGGTAATATCCATGAGAGCTGCTGGGGCATATCCATGAGCTGGGGGTAATATCCATGAGAGCTGCTGGGGCATATCCATGAGCTGGGGGCAATATCCATGTGAGCTGCTGGGGCATATCCATGAGCTGGGGGTAATATCCATGAGAGCTGCTGGGGCATATCCATGAGCTGGGGGCAATACCCATGAGCTGGGGGCAATATCCATGAGAGCTGCTGGGGCATATCCATGAGCTGGGGGCAATATCCATGAGAGCTGCTGGGGCATATCCATGAGCTGGGGCAATATCCATGAGAGCTGCTGGGGCATATCCATGAGCTGGGGACAATATCCATGAGAGCTGCTCCGGCATATCCATGAGAGCTGGGGCATATCCATGCGAGCTGGGGCATATCCATGTGAGCTGGGGCATATCCATGTGAGCTGTGGCAGTATCCATGTGTGCTGGGGGCATATCCATGAGAGCTGGGGCAATATCCATGAGAGCTGGGGCAATATCCATGTGTGAGCTGGTCTGGGGCAATATATCCATGTGTGAGCTGGTCTGGGGCAATATATCCATATGTGAGCTGAGGCGCAATATATCCATATGTGAGCTGGGGCAATATATATCCATGGGTGAGCTTCTGGGGGCAATATATCCAGAGCTGCTGGGGGCAATATATATCCATGTGTGCTTTCACTGCCTTCGAACAGGCACCGTACTTGCTGGCAGTTGGCAAAAACTTGTGTGAGCATATGAGAGAGCTCCACAGCAATAAACCTCACAGTAATCTGCACTGTGTGTATGAGCATTCAGTGTTATATGGGAGTACTGATTTATGAGTAAGAGTAGTTAAAAAAAATCCGTAAAACTCGGGGGGGGGGTGACACCATAAATTACTGCACCGGGTGACACCAACCCTAGTGACGCCACTGATTATAGGATCAATTACTATATACTACAATCTATCTGTGACCTCAGCAGAGAGATCTTTCTCAACCCTCCATCGTGTTAAAACATGGCTTCGGTCACGAACGGTGGAGGACCGGTTAAATGGATTGTGTTTACTTTACATTCATAGAGATATTCCTGTGAATACTGACAGAGTCATCAAGCTGTTTGCCAAACAAGGAAACCGAAGACTTGAGCTAATTCTGTGAATTGCTCATGTTATGTAACTTACAAATAAAATGCTTGTATTGTTGTGTGTGTTTGGAGAGTGATAAGGTTTGTGTTCTGCTTGGTGTTTTTTTTATATTGTTTGTGAATATTTTGTCTGGGAATATTCTGTTCATAAATTGACAAACTGCTTCTGATCTTTGTAATAATAAAGTTGTATGTGGTTAAACGTATCTTGTCTGTTTGTAATGTAAGAATCTAATCTAGGATGATAAATGCGTCACAAGGTTATGACTGTATCATACATTAACCCCTTTAGTGACCAGGCGGTTTTACGAAAGTCTGTCCGAAAGTGCCTGCTGCTGTTTTTACTTTTCTGCGCTGTTTGTGTTTAGGACAAATTTTCCTCTTATTCATTTATGAATCCCACACATATTAAATACAGTTTTTCTCGCCATTAAATGGACTTTCTAAAGATACCATATAATTTACTAGAAAAAAAATCTGATGAAAAAAAATGGAAAAAACACCTTTTCAAAATTGAATCCCCAAAATCTACAACTGCCAAAATAGACCACTGTCTAAGGCCGGGTGCACACGAGCATGGAAGGAACGTCCGCGAGAGTGGACATTCCTTCAACCAACGCAGCTGCTGAGCGCACTCGGTGCACTCAGCTCTGCAAAGCACGGCCCTCCTATAGATGATCGCGCTTTGTAGCCCCGTTGACGCGTGTCTAGCGCATCAACGGAGAAGCTTTCTAGGTGGATGCTTCGTGCACGTGCACAAGCGTGTAACCAGCCCCGTTGCAGCGCCACATGGCTGCGAGGGGCGCCGGTACGTACGGGCGCACTAGGTGCACTCATGTGCCCCCAGCCTAAATAGTTTCAAAATTTTGCCCTGAGATTAGAAATACCCAATTTTTACATGGTTTTGCTTTTTAACCCCTTCACTGCTGAGCCAGTTTACCTACAGTATGTACGCTGAGCTCATTTTGACCTCTTTTTTTTTTAACTTATTGTTTCTGTAACAGCCCTTTTTATTAACATTCATTGGATCTTACAGTTGTGTTCAAAATTATTCAACCCCCAATGCTGTAAAGGGTTTTAGGGAATTTAGTGTACATTTGTAATTGTATTCAGAATGAAATCCTACAAGGACTTTTTAAAGAACCATATGCAACTAAAATGACATCAATTGGTTTTGTAATACAGTAGTAAATGTTTCTTTTGTGAATTCTTCGTTGACACAATTATTCAACCCCTTAAAGACTACCACTCTGAAGAACAGAGGTTCATTCAAGTGTTTTCAAACAGGTATTGAAAACACCTGTGGATGTCACGGAGCAGCAATAAAGCATAATAAGCACCAATTAGGCAGCTTTAAAATGACTGTGATACTCAGCTCCTTCTAGACATTTACTGGTGTGGTTACAAACATGGTGAAGTCAAGAGAATGGTCCAGGAAGACAAGAGAAGAGGTGATTACTCTTCACAGGAAGGGCAATGGCTATAAGAAGATTGCAAAGATGTTAAACATACCAAGAGAGACCATAGGAAGCATCATTCGTGAATTCAAGGCAAAGGGCACTGTTGAAACGCTACCTGGTCGTGGCAGAAAGAAGATGCTGACTCCGACTGCTGTGCGCTACCTGAAGCGTAGAGTGGAGAAAAGTCCCCGTGTGACTGCTGAGGAATTGAGAAAAGATTTGTGAGATGTGGGTACTGAAGTTTCAGCTCAGACAATACGGCGCACACTGCGTAATGAAGGCCTCCATGCCAGAACTCCCAGGCGCACCCCCTTGTTGTCTCCAAAGAATAAGAAGAGTCGACTGCAGTATGCCAAAAGTCATGTGGACAAACCACAGAAGTTTTGGGATAGTGTTCTGTGGACTGATGAAACAAAATTAGAACTGTTTGGGCCCATGGATCAACGCTATGTTTGGAGGAGGAAGAACAAGGCCTATGAAGAAAAGAACACCTTGCCTACTGTGAAGCATGGCGGGGGGTCAATCATGCTTTGGGGCTGTTTTGCTTCTGCAGGTACAGGGAAGCTTCAGCATGTGCAAGGTACCATGAATTCTCTTCAGTACCAGGAGATATTGGATGACAATGTGATGCAGTCCGTCACAAACCTGAGACTTGGGAGACGTTGGACCTTTCAACAGGACAATGATCCCAAGCATACCTCCAAGTCCACTAGAGCATGGTTGCAGATTAAAGACTGGAACATTTTGGAGTGGCCATCACAGTCACCTGACTTAAATCTGATTGAGAACCTCTGGTGGGACTTAAAGAAAGCAGTTGCAGTGCGCAAGCCTAAGAATGTGACTGAACTGGAGGCTTTTGCCCATGACGAATGGGCGAAGATACCCGTAGATCGCTGCAAGACACTTGTGTCAAGCTATGCTTCACGTTTTAAAGCTGTTATAACTGTAAAAGGATGTTGTACTAAGTACTAAGATTGAATGTCACTTGGGGGTTGAATAAAACTGATAATGATGTGAGCACAGAAAAGACATTTGTGGTTATTTCATTATAAATGTTATGTTATATTTGTCTGACCTACACGTGCCTCTTTGATTTAATTGTAAGCAAGATGACTGAATGATCAAAATCAATGTCAAACTGGCCAAAACACTCAATTTCAGTGGGGGTTGAATAATTTTGAACACAACTGTATAGGTAGATTTCAGACATTTTCGCTCAGTAGTTTCTTTGCAAACAGCGTTTCATTTTTCAAACATTCAAGCAAACTGTTTTTCTAATTTATTCACTCCATTCGTCTGTGGTGTCGGCTTTTTCCGGCGGCTGCTCTGCGTGCGATCGGCTCCTGCACTGTTTTTTCCGGTGTTTTCAGCGGGTTAATCCAGATGTTTTTGCAGGTTTCGGTGTGCGTTCGCCCTCATTTTGCGGTGAGTTTTCGGTGACTTTTCCCTGCATTTCGGCGGGCCCTGTGGTGCTTGCTGAATACACCGCAGGGTGGCCGAAATGGGATCGCCAAATCATGCCGAATTGAAGAGAACACAAAGTCACCGAACGTGCGGTGACTTTTCGATTCTCTTTGAATAACCCTGTATATCTCCCATGATGCTCAGATACTCAGTAGATCGCCTGAGACTTAGGGGAAATGTAGTTACAAAACATCTGGATGGCCAAGATTGCTTACCCCTGCTTTAAGGGAACTTGATAGTCACCCATCAAAGCCTTTTGACATGTGCTCTGTCCTCTTCAGTTCAAAGTTTTCTTTACAGACCATAACAACGAGATATGGAACCAGGCACACTATCTCTGACAAGGCAGCTTTATCGGCACATCATAACAACAACGTTTTGGACACACGCCACTCTCAGGCTACGCCATGTCACTGCCAATAAAGCTTCTTTATTGTAAATAGGGTACCTGGGCCCATATTTTGTTGTTTGGACTGCTACATTGGACCTCGCCTGGCCCCTCCTGGGTACTGCGTGCACCTTTTTTTCATTGTTTGACCTGAGTTAAACTGGAGTGCTGTTCCTGTCTATTCTAGATTGTTTTTGAGGTCATGGCATCCTGTAAAGAGACAGATCTCGTCTTTGTTTGAATAGCTTTTATTGGGACTGTTCCGATTTCTACACATCATTAGTTTCTCTTCCTCGTTTCAGCACTGATGATGAAGCAGTTTCTTGGCCGTTCTACTAAGCAGTTGTGACCGTAAAAAGTCACCGGACCTTGTTAGTCAATTTCCTTATGTACCATTAATATTTTATGGGGAAGCGTATTTGCATGTCAATAGAACTAGGATGGTGACAGAAGGCTACAAGAGGGCAAGTGCATGTTAAATAATTAAAAATATAAACATGTTAAATATAGTCTCACATACAAAGAATGCTGGATTAAATAATATGTATATAAACAAAATATCTCTTTGTGCCACCTCCATGTCCCAGGTGATTTGAATAATCTCGATAAAACAGTACAGTACTTGTTGCCTTGCTATGGAGATGGGAACACCTGTTTGAAGAGCTATGTAAAACAGGGAGGTGCTATTCACGAAGAGATGAAAGAAGTTGCAAAATTGAGGGGAAATTCAATCTTTATTTCTGCAATGTTTTATCTAATAACCAGAAGGGAACCCAACACAGACGCCATGTTGTTAGACATGTGTGGAAAAACATCTACACACCACCTCCTTGGACATATCTCCTCATCCATTAACTCCCACCATAGAAAACATGCCATTCTGATTAACCCGCAAACAGCTTGATAAAAACATTTGTTTACTCACATGTAATAAACGTGTAATTGTCGATAGCTGTAAATAAATAAACCAGAAGCAACCAAACTAATACGTCAAACAATAATTGTCAGCCTACTATAGTAATAAATTAGACACTATCAGACTAACAGAGGCACTGGGAAAGACACATTAACACTGAGAAACACACACTGGCACAGACACTTTGGCAAAAACACTGACACAGAAAGACGCACATACTGACACTAATGGAGACACAAACACAGACATTGATAGAGCCAATGAAAGACACAGTGACAGACACGAAGACAAACATGCAATGACAAAGACACTGACAGACAAAGACAGAACCAGACACAGACACTGAACACTGATAAATAAGGTCACACTAGGACAGCCTTCCTGGGGCAGCACTATACGTTGATGCATTACTGTTTTGCCAATGGCTCTCAATGCTTTTGCATTGAGAGACATGATATTAGCTAAGTGTTGAGCTGAGCTCTGTGACATTATGTGCTACAGGAACCAGTCGACCCGCCAGGTAATGTGCCAAGGGAGGCCTGTAGCTGGAATACAGTTATGTGAAGTATCCTTTAAATCTGTCTCCCAAGAAAATAAATTACTATTAACTGCAACAATATCTCTTTGCAGGGTGCAGCGTAGCCTCCATGTAACACCACTGCTTAAAAATATATATTTTTGGATCACTGACAATATTACACTCAGCAGGTGAACATAGACAACTGCTAAAATCTTTATTTTGAAACAAGTGCTTGTAACAGCAACTGGGACTGAATGGTTTCCGGCTTGAGGACCTGACCCAAACCTGTTACATCATCTGTCCATTCTCTCCAGTCATGCAGATCCGCAGCAGCTACCCTCCTTTACAACCCTCAGCCAAAACATAAGGGAGTGCTTTATAATTCTAAGTATTTATCCCCAAACACCGGACAAAACAAAAGGGTCTGTTCACAAAGCCCCGAAATTGCTTTTCGCTTTGGCCCATTTTGCTGCATTTCAACGATTCAAATTCACCGAAAATACGGTGAATTCACTATTTAGCAAATGGTCACCATATTTGGCCAAAATCGGAATCGCTGAAGCAGTTATCGGACGTTGGAGAAAACTGCCTAATTACACCAATAACTGGCAAATTGTGTCGAACTGAAAAACAAATGTTTCCTATTCTCCTAATAGGAGTATAAATCAAAAAATGTGTCCAAATAATAAAAAAGGTCCCTTAACCCCTTGCTGCTGTAGGGTGTGCTATGCTGTCCTCGCGGCGAGAGGACTTAGAGGAAGAGGGCGTACATGTCCGCTGTCTTCAATGGGCTGCCTCGGCCCCTCCCCACAGCCGGCATGCGCCATGCCACTCAGACCATCCCTCTGCAGCAAATGATGCGCGTCGCATGTCGGCTGCGGGGCGGGCCAAAATCAGCAGCTGACGCTGCACCTGTTGGCGGTAACCCTCCCCTGATGGGGAACACCCGCACGTCGTGAGGGGTTAGAAAATAAAATAAAAAGGACTGTTACAAAATAAGAGTCTTTTAAAAGATAAGAAAAACAATAATGTCTAAAAAATACAAAAAAAAATTATTATATAGAGTCGGTACAGTGTCTCTAACTTCAATTGCTTTGCGGTAGTTATATTGGCCCCCAATGACCCTCTTCCATCTCCAATATTTTCTTTCAGCAGACAGCAGAATATAGAGAGACTTTCATAGTGTTAATCTGAATAGAAAATAGAATGATCTATCTACTGAATTGGCATACGTGTCCTTGAGCCTACTCTGGCTCTCTTCAAAGCACTCGTGGGTCGTTTGTTACCGGCACTCTTAAAAAAAGCTTCAAGTGATCCATTCCCAAAGGGCAGATATGATAAAATATATTTATTGAATATAAAAACAAGCACAAAAAAATATATAAAAACTAACCAGTAAAATAATATCAAATTGCCAAATGTGTTTCACTTGGGCATCCAAACCTTTCGACTTCCTCAGTGGCTCTTAGTCCTCTGACTCTCTAGCCTCCTTTTCTTTCATCTTAATTGGCCGATTACCCAATCGCCAGGCTCGGTTCGATTGTCTGTGGGAAAAAACTGCACTGTAGCAGCACTGGCACTTCTGCATCTAATGTCATCTATCATCGACTGCTGGCGTCCCACATGACTCTTTTTTTTTTTTTAGATTCAAAATGTTTTATTTTGAGAAGCCAGCAGTGTTACAACAAATACAAAGATAATACAACCACAGAAGACATCACAGGGTCAATAGTCACTTGGACTGGGTGACCGCAGGGTAACATCGATAAGGTGAGTAGCGAGAGATATAGAAAAAAGGAAGTGTGAAAGGAGGGACATCACAAGACTTAGACCACAATCCATCTGATGGTGAACCAAAAAAAAATAATAATAATAAAAAATAAAATAAATAAAAAATAATAATAATAATAAAAAAAAAAGGAAGGGGAGGTGGGAAACGGCAAAGACCTTCTCCGTGACGTTCCTGGCTCACTCCCGGAGGAGGCCATGGAAGGACAATGTCACGAGGCCCTGGAGCCCGGGGGCCAGAGATGGCAGACAGAGCCATGGTGAGTGCCACAGTGGCTCACCCCAGAGCAGCCCAGGTAATGCCAGAAAACAAAAAGGGGAGGGAGGGGGAAAGAGGGTACACCATCAGTGGCCAGGTAAGAGTCAACCAAGAACTAGTGTCCACAGGGGGGTAAAAATAACAAGAAAACTCTTCAATTTACGATGAGGGAGCGTCAGCCGGTAAATATACAGGACAAAAATAGAGTCATCACATCAGGCAGTAGACAGACAGTGGGGGGGGGGGGTGTATCAGCATGGTGGGGGTATCAAAAATCTGTGAACGGTAGCGATGTATAGCCGAGGATCAGTAGCCAGTAAATAGAGTTAGACAAATCCCTGCTAGAAAGTCAGCCAGTGTCCAGCAGGATAACAAGGCACACAGCCCCCTCAGCGACAGCACCCAGAAGAGGCACCCCGCATCCCAACACAGAGATGCGCTGTGCCACAGCAGCGTTTCCATCCACAGGCACATCCATCCACCGCCGACCAACCAGCAGATGCAGTATGCCCAAGTCCGGCGGCCCCTCCAGCGGCTGGTCAGCTGAAAGAAATGCGCCTCTCGGGACTTCACTCGCAGCCATCCGGGCCCTCGTTCTCGGGATCTCTCCCAGGTGTGCCAGAAGCGACAGCTCCACCTCCGCGGGTATGGTCGCCGTCCGCAGATCAACAGCATCGAATGTAGGCCGAGGCTCCGACACTCCAAACACCGCAGGAGGCTGTCCAGCCGCCACTGCACCCTCAACAAGTGGCTCCGGTTGCAGGGCATCTTCTGGTCCTCCCCGCAGAACATCTAAGAAGCAACGCAGGTCTCCTCGGGTAAGTGGCCGATCATCGTCAGGGGGCAGGGAGCACAGGTAGTTATCCAGTCTCCGCAGCGCCGCACTCAGAGTCCCAGGGGGTGGGAGAAGGGCGACATCCAGGGAGACACAAGCGGCCCGGCAGCAGGAATCCACCGCCGGAGAGGGCATCACCCCCATCCTCATCAGCGGCAGCAGGAGGTCAGCTCCCCACATGACTCTTACCGAGGACGCATGTTTCCGGCGTCCAGTGGAATCAAAACCAAAAGTCTGCTTGATCTCAGAGTGCATGTGTCCTACAAACCCGGGTACGGACATATAAAAAGTAATTTGTTTTCTTTTTTCGAAAACGGTATTCCTCCTTACTGAATGGTTCAGGTATTTCTCCCTCTGGATAGTTTAAATCATCATATTACGTTTTTACATTGAATTCTATGGGATCAGCCTGTTTAAACCATGTGTTTAACTGAAACACTGATAATCAGAACATGTCGCCTGTCAGGATCGGGTAACCCCGCTTGCAGACTGTAAGCCAACAGACCCTGACCAACCGGTCCTTAGTAATGGCCGGGTTATGGTCAGTAATACTGAGAATGATGAACACAAATAAAGTGGTGGAGTGCAAAGAAAAACAACCTGCGGAATAAAGTAACCCACAATGCTCTAGCTAGCCGGTCCTTAATAATGGCCGGGTTAAGCAGGGCAAACCAACAAAACACACATAGGCAGGGGTTAAGGAAATAGAGGTCCGTTATACTATGCCAGAAATAAGGGCGCCAGAATACAGGGAAGTCGAGACAAGCCGGGATCGTATAAACCAGGAAATCAGTCAGAATAGGAATCAAGAAATAACAACAAGGCACTAGGAGTAACAGGAACCACGCTAGGGCAACTTGCTAAGAGAAAGGAAGCCCTTTAAATAGAGCCACAGCACTACCTATTGGTGCTCAGAGGAGACGCCCTGCTCTGCTATAGGATAGCTGGTCATGTGCTGCGATTGGTTGTCCTTCCTGCATGTTGCATCTGATTCGCGGGCAGCACCATTCCCTGTCCTGTAGTACACAGTACCCTGGAATAAGGCTTTCTGGATATCAGCTGCTGTGACGGCCGCAACATTTCCCCGGACATGGGGCGAAGGTGTAACATTTTCCCAGACATGGGGCGAAGGTGCAACATTTCCCCAGACATGGGGCGAAGGTGCAACATTTCCCCGGACATGGGGCGAAGGTGCAACATTTCCCTGGACATGGGGCGAAGGTGCAACATTTCCCCGAACATGGGGCGAAGGTGCAACATTTCCCCAGACATGGGGCAAAGGTGCAACATTTCCCTGGACATGGGGCGAAGGTGCAACATTTCCCCAGACATGGGGCGAAGGTGCAACATTTCCCCAGACATGGGGCGAAGGTGCAACATTTCCCTGGACATGGGGCGAAGGTGCAACATTTCCCCAGACATGGGCCATCGTGACAGCACCCCCCCCCCCCTGATGGCAGGCCCAAGGGCGAGAAGGGAAGCGGTGATGATAGGCGGAGACCAGCCCCGGGGCATGAACATCAGAGGCAGCAACCCAGGAACGTTCCTCCGGGCTGTATCCCTTCCAATGCACAAGATATTGCAATCTGCCTCTAGACCACCTGGAATCGATGAGAGCCTGCACCTCGTATTCCTCCTGACCCTGAACTTGGACAGGAGGAGGCTGGTTCACGGGAGTGGTATACCGGTTACAGACAAGGGGCTTGAGTAGGGAGGTATGGAAGGAGTTGGGGATTCTCAAGCACTTAGGCAACTCCAAGGCATAAGAGACAGGATTAATGCGTCGGAGGACCCTGTACGGACCGATAAACTGTGGTGCCAATTTGTGAGAGGGCACCCGGAGTTTGATATGCTGAGTGGAGAGCCATACCCTTTGACCAGGTCCTGGTCGTCTGTGGCGGTCTGCAAACTTCTTATGGGCTAAAGAAGCTTTTTGCAAAGCGGATTGAATCCGCGTCCAGGACTGACGTAGGAGTTGTAAGTGATCATTAAGTGCAGGAATGGGTGATTCAGACGGAGTGCCAGGTAATAAAGCAGGATGGAACCCATAGGTCGCAAAGAACGGGGTATGACCAGAGCTGTCATGTACCACGTTATTCCTAGCCAACTCAGCCCAAGGTAATAAGGAACTCCAATTATCTTGTTGGTGGGAGATGAAGAACCGTAAATATTGTTCTAAGGACTGGTTGGCACGTTCAGCAGCACCGTTAGATTGTGGGTGGTAGGCAGAAGAAAAGGATAAGTTGATACCCATTTCTTTACAGAAGGATCTTCAGAATCGGGAAATGAACTGAGTACCACGATCTGAGACTATTTCCTGCGGTATCCCATGTAACCATACCACCTCCTTAGCAAATATACCGGCTAGTTGTTCTGAAGAAGGAAGTTTTTTCAGTGGAACAAAATGGGCCATTTTAGAAAAACGGTCAATAACAGTGAGAATGGTGGTATTACCCTCAGATGGGGTAGGTCCACAATAAAGTCCATGGATAAATGGGTCCATGGTCTCGACGGAACAGGGAGAGGTTGTAGCAGACAAAACAAAGAGGGTTTATACTGCGGAAACACCCAATAAGCAGCAAAAAACACCACCCTGATATCCGCCAAATCAGAAAGCATATAACATGAAAAACAAAAATTGGTGATGTTGCGCTAGATAAAGTAAAAAACTTGTATAAGTCTATATTAAAAGCATGCTAATATGCACAGCAAGAAGAGGAAAAAAGTTTCTATTCCTCTATAGTTCGTTCAATGGATATCCAGTCCCTGTTGTAAAAAGGAAATTTGGCAAATTCTTCCAATCCTTTAAAACGAACGACCACTTCTTTGGCGAATCTTCATTAAGGATATATATCTCGAAAAAAGGAAATCGCAATAGTGTTATACCTTTTATTGATATATATTAAAAATCTACTGACATAATATACGTACAGAGTATAGGTAGTGGGTTTAGGAATTGATCTCACCCACTGCCAGATAAAAACATCGCGTCCCGTCAAGCCTTTAAAAAACGAACCACCCGGAGCTCCCGGGCTGCTTCCAAGGTGGTCACTCGATACAAAGGTGGGTCCGCGATGGTAAAGTGACGTAGTGCTGACGCGTTTCGCCCCACCCACGGGACTTCATCAGAGGTTGTAGTAGACCCACTGGAAGATCAGCAGGGGTCTTATTCTGGGCACACACGTTACAGGATGCAATAAACTCTCGGATATCAACACGAAGAGTGGGCCACCAATATAGACGAGAAACGGCGAGAATGGTCTTATTGACTCCTGGGTGACCTGCAACCTTTGATGCATGCATAACTTATAATAACTCCCTTCTCTCGTTCTCTCCTACATACAATCTTTCTGGAGGTAGAGAGCTAGGGGCGGCATTCTGATAGGACAGAATGCGCTCGATCAACTGAGAAGACACTTGCATACACACAGTGGCAATTATAGGAGTACTGGGTATGAGAGAAACCGGTTCGGTGTGAGGCAGTTCCTCTTCCTCAAACTGTCTGGAAAGAGCATCTGCCTTGGTATTACGTGACCCTGGGCGGTAGGTGATCAAATAATTGAAGCGACTTAGGAACAACGACCATCTGGCCTGGCGGGGGACAGTCGCTTCACGTCTGCCAGGTAGGCTAGGTTCTTGTGGTCAGTTAGAATGATCACTGGAATTTGCGAACCCTCCAACAGATGTCTCCATTCTTTTAGAGCCATTATAATAGCCAAGAGTTCTCTGTTGCCAATGTCATAGTTTCTCTCTGAGTCGGACAACTTCTGGGAGAAGTAGGCACAAGGGTGAAGTGGGGCATCCCAGGTGTCTCTCTGGGAAAGTACTGCCCCTATACCAGATTCTGATGCGTCGACCTCCATTATAAATGGTTTAGAAGGGTTAGGATGTGCTAGAATAGGTGCAGAGGCAAAGGCCATTTTTAAATCCTCAAAGGCTTTAAGGGCAGCGGGAGACCAGTTGGTTGTATTGGCCCCTTTCTTGGTCATAGAGGTGATAGGAGCAATTACAGAAGAAAAGTGTGGGATAAACTTTCTGTAATAATTGGCGAATCCAATAAATCTCTGGATAGGTTTCAACCCTTTGGGTAGAGGCCAAGATAGGATGGATTCCAGTTTTTTGGGATCCATTAAAAAACCCCTGGACGACACGATGTACCCCAGAAACGGAACCTGTGTCACATGGAATATGCATTTTTCTAGCTTACAATATAAACCATTTCGTAACAGAGTGCCGAGAACAGAACGCATGTGATCATAATGTGTATGTAGGTCAGGAGAGTGCACCAGAATGTCATCTAGATAGACTATGACACATGAGGAGAGGTAGTCCCAAAGGACGTCATTTATAAAATCCTGAAAAACCGCAGGGGCGTTGCACAAACCAAACGGCATGACCAGATATTCGTAGTGGCCGCTATGGGTGTTGAATGCGGTCATCCACTCGTCTCCCTCCTTTATGCGTACCAGGTTGTATGCACCCCTAAGATCCAATTTAGAAAACACCGTGGAACCTCTAAGACGGTCAAAGAGGTCAGAGATTAGAGGAATGGGGTGGCATTCTTGATGGTGATATGATTCAACCCTCTATAATCTATGCACAGACGGAGGTCACCCTCTTTTTTGGCTACAAAGAAGAACCCTGCCCCAGCTGGGGAAGAAGATCTTCGTATGAAACCCTTCTCCAGCGATTCCTGGATATATTCCTCCATGATACTATGTTCCTTTGGGGACAGTGGATAAATTCTCCCTTTAGGGGGAATGGTACCTGGGTATAACTTGATAGCACAGTCATACGGACAGTGTGGGGTAGCTTACCGGCCTCTTTTTTGTCAAACACTTGTTTAACAGACAGATATTGCTCCGGAACGGTAGAAGACAAAGGCTTAGCAGTAGGGGTATTGAGTAACCTGATAGGTAACATAGAGGGAAAACAAGAGGAGGAACAGGTGGAACCCCATGCGACGACCTTTCCCTTTACCCAGTCAACGTGAGGATTATGTTTTTGTAACCATGTGAGACCTAAAATGACTGAACAAGACGGTGATGATATGATTTGAAACAATATGGATTCGTCATGATTATCCCCAAGACACATGGAAATAGCTTTAGTCTCTTGGGTTATAACAGGAGAGGCAAGGGGCCTACCATCAATGGCCTGTACCATTAAGGGTTTGGATCTAGGGGACAGAGGAACAAGATGACCTGAGGCAAAGGACTCATCCATAAGATTATCAGCAGCCCCTGAATCCAGCAATGCATCACAATCGAATTTGACAGAACCCCATGTTAGACAGACAGGAAGAAGTAATCGTAATGAGGTCGGTTTGGGACACAAAGTAAGAACACCTAAGGCCGGTCCCCTCCTAGGACTTAGGTGCGAGCATTTTCTGGGCGTGATGGGCACTTAAGGCGTTGGTGCCCCGCAAGTCCGCAATATAGGCAAAGACCCTCTCTACGCCTATAGGATTTCTCTTCTTCTGTCAATTTGGTGTGACCCAATTGCATGGGTTCGGTATCAGAGACCTGTGAAGTGCGAGATGGTGGACTAACGGAACCTCGTGTAGGAACCCTAGCAACGCTTTTTCTGGGTCTCTCTCTGTGTTTAGCTCTATCCCTGATTCTGTTATCAATATCAATCACGTAATCGATCAAATCTTCTAACTCCTCAGGCAAATTCTTAGCTGCTATCTCATCTAGGATAGTATCAGAAAGGCCCTCCTGGAAAAGCAATACAAGGCAATCATTAGTCCAATCAACCTCTGTTACTAGGGTTTTGAAGTCTATGGCATAATCTGCAACAGACCTGGAACCTTGCTTAATTCTGAGCAGGGATCTCCCAGCCCTCTTGGAATGACCAGGAGGATCAAAGGTGCGTCTGAGAGCACGTACAAAGTTGTGGTAGTTATAGACCACGGCATCATCATTTTCCCACAACGGGTTAGCCCATGCTAGGGCTCTACCAGACAAATGATTTATCATAAATCCCACACGGCACGATCTGAAACATACATTCTAGGGTTTAGTTCAAAATGAATGCTGACCTGAGTCAAAAAGCCACGACACCCAGTCTGTTCCCCACCAAAACGAATTGGAGAAGTCATGGATACATGGGAGGCAGGTAAAGCAACCTCAGGTGTGTGGGATTGCAGGACCGGGGCAGAGGTCGCCACCTGTGGTTCAGGCTGCAAAAAGGCAGTACGGACAAGAATAGTTTGTATAGCCTGAGCAAAGGCATCCATGCGGTGGTCTAATTCATTGACACGAGAGGCACATGCAGCAAGCTGCTGACCTACGTCTGCAGGGTCCATGGCCCTAGCGTAATGTCAGGATCGGGTAACCCCGCTTGCAGACTGTAAGCCAACAGACCCTGACCAACCGGTCCTTAGAAATGGCCGGGTTATGGTCAGTAATACTGAGAATGACAAACACAAATAAAGTGGTGGAGTGCAAAGAAAAACAACCTGCGGAATAAAGTAACCCACAATGCTCTAGCTAGCCGGTCCTTAATAATGGCCGGGATAAGCAGGGCAAACCAACAAAACACACATAGGCAGGGGTTAAGGAAATAGAGGTCCGTTATACTATGCCAGAAATCAGGGCGCCAGAATACAGGGAAGTCGAGACAAGCCGGGATCGTATAAACCAGGAAATCAGTCAGAATAGGAATCAAGAAATAACAACAAGGCACTAGGAGTAACAGGAACCACGCTAGGGCAACTTGCTAAGAGAAAGGAAGCCCTTTAAATAGAGCCACAGCACTACCTATTGGTGCTCAGAGGAGACGCCCTGCTCTGCTATAGGATAGCTGGTCATGTGCTGCGATTGGTTGTCCTTCCTGCATGTTGCATCTGATTCGCGGGCCAGTACCATTCCCTGTCCTGTAGTACACAGTACCCTGGAATAAGGCTTTCTGGATATCAGCTGCTGTGACGGTCGCAACATTTCCCCGGACATGGGGCGAAGGTGCAACATTTCCCCAGACATGGGGCGAAGGTGCAACATTTCTCCAGACATGGGGCGAAGGTGCAACATTTCCCTGGACATGGGGCGAAGGTGCAATATTTCCCTGGACATGGGGCGAAGGTGCAACATTTCCCCAGACATGGGGCGAAGGTGCAACATTTCCCTGGACATGGGGCGAAGGTGCAACATTTCCCCAGACATGGGGCGAAGGTGCAATATTTCCACAGACATGGGGCGAAGGTGCAACATTTCCCTGGACATGGGGCGAAGGTGCAACATTTCCCCAGACATGGGCCACCGTGACATCGCCAGAATTTTGGTGCAGTTCAATGTTCTGTGAATAGGAGACATAATAGTCTATGGGCAGGGCCGGATTAAGAGTATCATAGGCCTGGTGCCGAGTATTTTGGTGGGCCTTTTTATATAAACAAAATGAATTGCTGTAATGAGAGGTGTGTATGAGTGTATCCCACAGCTCCACAGCAATAAAACTCACAGTAATGTGCAGTGTGTATGAGCATATACCACAGCTTAAAAACTCACAGTAATGAGTGGTGTGTATGAGCATATCCTACGGCTCCACAGCAAAACTCAGTAATGTGCAGTGTGTATGAGCGTATCAGAGCTCCACAGCAATAAAACTCACTCATACACATTACTGTGAGTTTTATTGCTGTGGAGCTCTGATACGCTCAAACACACTGAAAATTACTGAGTTTTATTGCTGTGGAGCTGTGGGATATGCTCATACACACTGCACATTACTGAGTTTTATTGCTGTGGAGCTCTGTCATACAGTAATGTGCAGTGTGTATTAGTGTATCACAGAGCTCCACAGTAATAAAACTCACAGTAATGTGCAGTGTGTATGAGCGTATCACAGAATCTACTACAATAAAACTCACGGTAATGTGCAGTGTGTATGAGCATATACCACAGCAATAAAACTCACAGTAATGAGTGGTGTGTATGAGCATATCCTACAGCTCCACAGCAATAAAACTCAGTTATGTGCGGTGTGTATGAGCGTATCAGAGCTCCACAGCAATAAAACTCACTCATTGCACATTATGGTGAGCTCTGTGATACGCTCAAACACACTGCAAATTACTGAGTTTTATTGCTGTGGGATATGCTCATACACACTGCACATTACTGTGAGTTTTATTGCTGTGGAGCTCTGTGATACACACTGCACATTACTGTATCACAGAGCTCCACAGCAATAAAACTCACAGTAATGTGTTGTGTGTATGAGCATAGCCCACAGCAATAAAACGCAGAGAAATGTACGGTGTGTATGAGCGTAGCACAGAATCTACTGGGAAAAAAACCCCAAAAATATTTAATTTATTATTATTATGTTCTATATAAAATCATTATAATTTTAAAAATATACTATTTAAATATTATTAAATTGATTAGATATTCAATTTAAATTTATATTGATATATATATATATATATACCCAGGGTCTGTCCAGCACAAGAAGCTGTACTATGTGAGGGGGTGAAGGGTCTCCCTGTCAAGGAGTAGACCTTGCTGGGAAGAAGCTAGTTTTTAACCCCTGCAGGTCCAGGCATCTGAGCAACACATTACAGTGCAACCCTCAGCTGTTCTTTTATGCCATGGCTCCTGCTGCTCCAAAGGTCTTATGATCTGTCAGCCTGGTGCAAAGCATACAGGTCCCAGCTGCAGGGGTTAAAAACTATCTTCTCCTTCACAGCAGAGTTTAGTCCTGGACAGGGACTGTCATAGCACAGCTTCCTGTGGTGGACAGACAATGGGGTGTACACAGGAGGGAGAGGGGTCACTAGTTCAGCTGGATGGAGAGGGGGGCATGTAGTGCAGGGGAGATGTGCAGACAGAGGGCAGACAGTATCTCTCTCACCTACTCCTGGCCAGGTGGGATGGGGGTCTCCATCCTGCCGAGCTGGGGCTGGTTGCACATCCTCCTCACTCACAGCAGGCAGGGGGAGCAGCAGCATGAGGCAGCACATGATTCTGAGCTAAGATGAGCGGTTTCCTCTTCCGGGTCCTGCAGCACGTGACTCACCAGGAAGGAAGGGGAGGCAGCCACTCCACGCTCACTAGGGGAGGGGTTATTTTACATAATGGGCAGCATTAGGGAGTGCCTGGATGCATGCAGCACACCCCCCATGTGCACACCAATGGAGAGGGGACTTCATGGTGGGCAGAGCCAGAGCAGAGAGGCAGGCTTAAGTGGGGCCGGCTTGAGAGCGAAGCCAGGTGCTGGGAGCATAACGGAAGAAAAAAATCTCTGGCTGTGGGCCTATTTACAGGAAGGGGCCTGGAGCGGTCGCTCCATCCGCCCCTACATTAATCCGGCCCTGTCTATGGGGCAATTTTGGTGCTGTCAATTTGTGGCGAACTGCGGAAATTTGCACCGGATTTCGCTGTCCATTCCCCAGTATTTAGCGAATTGACAACTTAGTGAATAGTCAAATTGGTCCGATTTTGCACCAAACGGTGAAATTCACTGTTCGGTGCAGTTTGGGGCCTATTCGGAGGTTGGTGAACAACCTCTTTAGTGCAGGGAAGAATCTTTAGTTTGAGATGGGGACCAGTTTATATAGGAGCAGGGAAGGGGAGGTAAAATTACACAATCAGCATAGCACAACATTCCCGACGGCTGGGTGGAGTAGAGGTAACATCACTGCTCTGCATGGAGAGAGCCTGTGAAGTCATGGGTTCGATCCCAGCGAGCAACCTCTCCAGTAAGTGTCCTTGGGCAAGACACCTAACGGTACATACTTGCCACCCACCCAGGGCATACTTGAAAACGAGAGAAATCTCAATGTATCCTTCCTGGTAAAATCCTTTCACAAAAAAACGTATATACAAAGGAGAATGAAAATCACTTAACCCCTTCACTGCTGAGGCATTTCACCGCTGTGTGCTGAGCTCATTTGTACCGCTTTTGCCCATCATGTTTAAACGCGATTTGAAGCCACATTTTATTATATGACCCAGGCATAATATATATATATCGTTCTTTGCGGCAGATTCATAATATATCATTATTATATGTATACCTCGTGCTCTGCCTGTATATTATAGCAAAAAAGGCAATAAAATTAGAATTTTTAATCATCTACAGCATGTCAAGTGTTTTTTTTTTTACATTTTATCACACAAGCCTTTGCGGTTATATTTTCTATGGGGTGCGCTTGTTAAAAAAATTAGAAATGCCCGTACTTGGTGAATTTCACCGTCTGTTGTTTACCCTATACAGGGTCACGATTACAGGGTCTGAACCGTCCGATTTTGACCTGCTGAGGGCCCCCAAGACGAGTGGACTGCGTGGTGCTCACAGCGCCGCTGATTTCTGAGCGTTTTATCGCCCCCATCTGACTTTCTGGACCTTCGGGCCTGGTGCGGCCTAGTTGCGGCGGCCATCTTGTGGAGCCTGGGGTGTTTCCTGGAGGCCATATCGGACCTGATTCCTGGCTGGAGAGATTATACTGTCGACTGAGCATGGGGAAGAAGTTGAAAACACTTCCACAGCGCAGGTTGTTCACTGTAATTCACTGAATTATAGACGCTCTGCAACAGTTATACCCCCCTCTTCCCTCCTGCCCATGGGGTATGACTCCTCTGAGGAGGAAGACTGCCCCTGGCACAACGGACGGGGGCCCGATTGGCCCGCCGAGACGTCCCAGGACAAGAATCCAATGTCTATGAGTGCTGCTGCACGCAAGAGAGCGCAGAAAAAGAGGAAAAAGGCCTTGGCAGCGGAGTTACCTGAGGCCACAGCTACGGAGCCCTCCGCAGGTGGCTCAGAGGCTGATACGCTACTGTCGGATGCGGAGGACGTGTCACGGCGGACAGACAGCCCGCAACAAGAGGGAGACCTACAACCGCAGCGGATATCGGAAACCCCAGGGGAGACTGGCTCTTTATTGGGTGCAGCAGCGCCTCCAAGCTCTGCCGGGACCCCTGCGGCTGCCCCAGATGACATGCGCCCCACTACGATGCAGGACTATAGAAACTTCATAGCGGAGATCAAATCAATATGGCTGACCGAATTATCTAACGTGCGCTCTGAGGTAAAGGAGGTGGGCTCACAGATGGTGGCGGTTCAGGCTCAGAATGTGGAGTTGGCAGAAGAACAGACGGTATTGTCGGCACAGGTGACTGCTCTCAGGTCTCAGGTGGAGGTTTTGACGCGCTCAGTGGAGGCTCTGGAGTCCCGGCACCGTCGGCGTAATGTACGTGTCCGGGGAGTTCCCGAGTCGGTTACTCCAGCGGACTTACTCTCGTACACTAATAGACTGGCACGCCGGTTCTGGAGGATCCGCCTGACACCCCGGAGGTGTTTAGCTCGGTCTACCGCATTCGCAAGGCTGCTGGGGCCCCACGGGAAGCCCCGAGAGATGTGATCGCGGTCACAGCAGATGTGGCAGCCAAAACACGGATCATGACAGCGCCGGGGGCGCGAGCTGATGTCCTATTTGATGGAGTAACCCTGAAATTATTTCACGACCTGCCCTTCGCAACGCTGATGGCGCGCCGCAGATACCGCGAGGTGACAACTTTCCTCAGGCATAAAGGGGTCCGGTACCGCTGGGGTCCAGCCGGCTCGTTAGTGGTTACCCATAACAAAATGTCGTATGTAATCTCGGAACCGGCCGAGGCCTGGCCTGTTTTACTGGGGGCGGGTTTTGCGCCGGATGGTGCGCTCGTCTCCCCGGGCTGAAAACTTAGGTGATGGGAATATCTGACTTGTTTGCACAACACCTTTATGAGAAGCCGCCTCTTTTTCAATGCGTTCTTTTTAGTTCATGGTTTTGCATTTTGTGACTCACGTCTCGTTGTTTATCTGATGTCTTTTGCTGCTCGGAATGTTATAGGAAGACCTCCTCTCTTTCTCTGTTGTTTTTAATTTTTATTTCTATATAGTTTGAGGAGCTATTCAGATGGATTTGGGGATTGTGTTGTGAGCCCCCTTGATCACACCCCCCCTCCCTCATTGCCTGTATAGCTATTTGGGATTTTGGAAATGTTTTATGTTCCCCTTTTCCCCTTTTTTTTTTTTTTCTTTTCTTTAGGTTTCAGGCCTTTTCTCCCCCCCCCCCCCTTATGATGGCATTGCCTTTGGCGCCTGCAGATGTCTCGCTTCTTTATTTATTTATTTTTTATTTCTTATCTATATAATGTTTTACGACAGTTGATATCACAGCCCTGTGTGGCTGCTTTCTTGTTGGTCGACATGTGGCCCTATTTGAAATTTCGAAATAAAGAATTTAAAAAAAAAAAAAAAAAAAAAATTAGAAATAGGGACTCGTTACATTTTTTTGGGGGGAATTACGTGATTTTTAGCAAACGCACCCCATAGAAAAAAATCATTAGTGCAGCATCATTGTTCACATTATAATTGAAATAGGAACAATATTGCTGCATTAATAAACACAACACACAAAAACACATTTTTATTTTGTTTTTAATTTTTTTTTATTCTTATTATTTTTTTATTCTTTATTTTTCTTAGCTGGGGTTCCCCGGCTAACTGACATCATCACGCCATGCACGATGTGTTAAATTAAAATTCTATTATAATTACCATATATGGAATGCCATAAACCTTTTTCAAGTTTCTTCTTAGATATCAAAATTGAAGTAAGATGCTGCGCTATGCTGCGCCACTCTGCGCTACGCCATGGCGAGAGACACCAAAATCAGCCACACGCAATGTAGCTTCAGGTCATGTCGGGTATTTTTTGTTAGACAGACTGGTTTATTAGATTTCAAAGAACCTACAGTTGCAAGAAAAAGTATGTGAACCCTTTGGGATTACGTGGAGTTTTGCATGAATTGGTCATAAAATGTGCTCTGATCTGCATCTAAGTCACAACAATTTGAAAAACACGGTTTTGCTTAAAATAATACAACACAAACATTATCAGGGTTATTCAGAGAGCGTGAAAAGCAGCAGAATGACTGGAGAATGAAAAATTCTAGGTCAAAATAGGGAGAATTTTTCTGGTTTGGCTATTTTGACCGAGAATTTTTCATTCTCCAGTCATTCTCCTGCTTTTCACGCGCTCTGAATAACCCTGTATATGTTTTCATGTTTTTATTGAACAGAACATGTAAACATTCACAGTGCAGGGTGGAAAAAGAATGTGAACCTTTGGACTTAATAACTGGTTGACCCTCCTTTGGCAGCAATAACCTCAACCAAACGTTTCCTGTAGTTGCAGATCAGACCTGCACAACAATCTGGAGTAATTTTGGACCACTCCTCTTCACAATACTGTTTCAGTGTAGCAATATTCTTGGGATGTCTGGTGTGAATCGCTCTCTTAAAGTCATGCCACAGCATTTCAATCGGGTTGAGGTTAGGACTCTGACTTGGCCACTCCAGAAGGCGTATTTTGTTTTGTTGAAGCCATTCTTTTGTTGAATTACTTGTATGCTTTGGGTCATTGTCCTGTTGCATCACCCATCCTCTGCGGAGCTTCAGCTGGCGGACAGATGGTCTTACGTTTTCCTGCAAAATGTCTTGATAAGCTCTGGAATAAATTTTTCCATCAATGACAACAATCCATCCAGGCCCTGAGGCAGCAAAGCAGCCCCAAACCATGATGCTCCCTCCGCCATGTTTTACAGTGGGGATAAGGTTTTGATGTTGGTGTGCTGTGCCTTTTTTTCTCCACACATAGTGTTGTGTGTTTTTTCCAAACAACTCAATTTTGGTTTCATCTGTCCACAGAATATTTTGCCAGTAGTGCTGTGGAACATCCAGGTTCTCTTTTGCAAACTTCAAACGTGCTGCAATATTCTTTTTGGACAGCAATGGCTTCCTCCATGGTGTCCTCCCATGTACTCCATTCTTGTTTAATGTTTTCCTTATTGTAGATGTGTCAACAAAAATGTTAGCATGTGCCAGAGATTTCTGTAAGTCTTTAGCTGACACTCTAGGATTCTTCTTTACCTCATTAAGCATTCTGCGCTGTGCTCTTGTAGTCATCTTTACAGGACGACCACGCCTAGGAAGAGTAGCAACAGTGCTGAACTTGTTCCATTTGTAGACAGTCTGTCTTACCGTGGACACATGAACATCAAGGCTTTTGGAGATACACTATATTGCCAAAAGTATTCGCTCACCCATCCAAATAATCAGAATCAGTTGTTCCAATCACTTCCATGGCCACAGGTATATAAAATCAAGCACCTAGGCATGCAGACTGTTTTTACAAACATTTGTGAAAGAATGGGTCGCTCTCAGGAGCTCAGTAAATTCCAGCATGTAACTGTGGTAGGATGCCACCTGTGCAACAAATCCAGTCGTGAAATTTCCTCGCTCCTAAATATTCCACAGTCAACTGTCAGCTGTATTATAAGAACGTGGAAGTGTTTGGGAACGACAGCAACTCAGCCACGAAGTGGTAGGCCACGTAAACTGACAGAGCAGGGTCAGCGGATGCTGAGGCGCATAGTGTGAAGAGGTCGCCAACTTTCGGCAGAGTCAATCGCTACAGACCTCCAAACTTCATGTGGCCTTCAGATTAGCTCAAGAACAGTGCACAGAGAGCTTCATGGAATGGGTTTCCATGGCCGAGCAGCTGCATCCAAGCCATACATCCCCAAGTGCAATGCAAAGCGTCGGATGCAGTGGTGTAAAGCACGCCTCCACTGGACTCCTAGCAGTGGAGATGTATTCTCTGGAGTGACGAGTCGCGGTTCTCCATCTGGCAATCTGATGGACGAGTCTGGGTTTGGCAGTTGCCAGGAGAACGGTACTTGTCTGACTGCATTGTGCCAAATGTAAAGTTTGCTGGAGGGGGGATTATGGTGTGGGGTTGTTTTTCAGGAGCTGGGCTTGGTCCCTTAGTTCCAGTGAAAGGAAATCTGAACGCTTCAGCGTACCTAGACATTTTGGACAATTCCATGCTCCTAACTTTGTGGGAACAGTTTGGAGCTGACCCCTTCCTCTTCCAACATGACTGTACAACAGTGCACAAAGCAAGGTCCATAAAGACATGGATGACAGAGTCTGGTGTGGATTAGGGATGTGCGTTTCGGGTTTCGGAATTTCGGAATTTTCACGAAATTTCCCGATTCGTGTTTTCGGATGCGGCCGAATTTCCGAAAATTTTTAGATCCGAAAATGTCAGATCCGAAATGTTTTCCGAGCCGAAACGAAATATTTTCGGATTTTTCGAATGGACTTGAAATGTGTCAAACGAGGAGAACAGATGTTCCGAAAAACGAAAATTTTCCGAAAAACGAAAATTTTCCGAAAAACAAAAATTTTCTAAAAACGAAAATTTTCTGAAAACGAGAATTTTCCGAAAAACGAAAAGTCGATACAAAAAACGCGCAAAATGACACGAAAAATACGAAAAATGGTCGATATTCCGAAAAATGTGCAATTCCGAAAAACGAAAATTTCCGAAATCACGAAAAGTCAATACAAAAAATGAGCACAGTGACACGGAAATACGAAAAATGGTCGAAATTCCGAAAAAAAAGAGTACCCGAAAAACGGGCCGAACCGAATCAATCGAAACCGAAATCGGTCGAAACGAGCCGAATCGAAAAGTTTAAAAATCCGAAAAATCGAACCGAATCGAACCGAAAAAAAAAAAAATCGGTGCACAAGCCTAGTGTGGATGAACTTGACTGGCCTGCACAGAGTCCTGACCTCAACCCGACAGAACACCTTTGGGATGAATTAGAGCAGAGACTGAGAGCCAGGGCTTCTCATCCAACATCAGTGTGTGACCTCACAAATGCGCTTCTGGAAGAATGGTCAAAAATTCCCATAAACACACTCCTAAACCTTGTGGACAGCCTTTCCAGAAGAGTTGAAGCTGTTATAGCTGCAAAGGGTGGACCAAAGTCATATTGAACCCTATGGATTAGGAATGGGATGTCACTTAAATTCATATGCGAGTCAAGGCAGGTGAGCGAATACTTTTGGCAATATAGTGTACTTTTGTACCCCTTTCCAGCTTCATGCAAGTCAACAATTCTTGATCGTAGGTCTTCTGAGAACTCTTTTCTGCGAGGCATGGTTCACATCAGGCAGTGCTTCTTGAAACAAGTAAACCCAAAACTGGTGTGTGTTTTTAAAGGGCAGGACAGCTTTCAGCAACACATCCAATAATATCACACTGATTGGCTCACTCCTGGCTCCAATTAGCTTTTGGAGAAATCATTAGGCTAGGGGTTCACATACTTTTTTCCACCCTGCACTGTGAATGTTTACATATTATGTTCAATAAACACATGAAAACATATGTTTATGTTGTATTATTTTAAGCAGACTGTGTTTATCAAATTGTTGTGACTTAGATGAAGATCAGAGCACATTTTATGACCAATTCATGCAAAACTCCACGTAATCCCAAAGGGTTCACATACTTTTTCTTGCAACTGTATAGCCAATCAGCATACAGATACATTTATATGTCAGAGTTTAACCAACAGTGAGACAAAGATTACTACAAATGATTCAGAGATGGTTTTTCTCTAGCTTACACTGTCCGCACACCCTTTCCTGCGCAGACAGGAAATTGGCTAAATTCCACAGGCCAACATTCTACATAAGAAAAAGACATATAGAATTTGACACTCAAAATGGGAGGGGGGATTTCACAGCCCATTTTATAAAACAGGCTTTTCAAGAGACAAAATATTTATATTTTATTCAGGAAATTAAAATCTAACAATTCTTTCCTTTGATCACATATCACTTGTGATCATCTAAAAGATAAACCAACCCTAGGCAATTAAACTAATTATACCTGGGCTACAGTATCCTCGCCTAATACCTCTAGATCATTCTAGATGCTCAGAGGGAAAAGAAAAAATCAGCTAATTACTCCTAAAATACCTCACTACCTTTACGATGTACGAAATGGATTCCCCAAGGAGACCCTTTATGAGCATAAAATACACATCTATCTAGATTCACTCTTCCAGCGAACCACACTTGGAGCGTAGGCCAAAATAC
The DNA here is from genome assembly GCA_009667805.1 of Leptobrachium leishanense. Classification (NCBI taxonomy): domain Eukaryota; kingdom Metazoa; phylum Chordata; class Amphibia; order Anura; family Megophryidae; genus Leptobrachium; species Leptobrachium leishanense. The sequence continues at coordinate 137,669,171 of CM019066.1, read as the reverse complement.
CTAATCTAGACATTAAATAACTATTTATTCCCCATTTCCCAAAATGTACGTCACCGAACAAGAAAAATATAATAACTTGTATGTAAAAGTTCATTTATCTAATAATCAGCATGAGTCAGATCTATATCTGTGTGTTTTCTTAGGTTCATCTTCATTCCACAAAACGCATACACACCTGCATTCACACACACTCTCAAGAAATACATTCTCATTTTCACAAATCCAATCCTTTCTCACACTTTTCTAGGGGATTAAAAAAATATATATATCTCATAATCTAATACCGTAGTCCTTATCCAAATCGAGATCAAGGTGTGGTCTTTTCCAACATTCCAGCTTGAGACGCATAATCATTGAATGTCATCAGAGCTCCCGCCATAGGAACTCCTGAACAAGCTGTCTCTTTGCGCTGGTTGCTTATTACCTGTGATCTTTGACCTTGACACAAAATGTCCATGATTCATTCCATATGCAGTCATTGTGACTGTCAGATTTCTTGATGATGTGATACGGTTTTAGCAACAATAAAGAAATTAAACAAATATGGTATACCCACTAATCATATACATCCATTCATTCATTGTCACTCTCAAGTGCACGAAAACAATAAAAATGTTAATTTACACAAGAAGAGACACAGATAATAAAATTTAAAATTTCCCCGCAAAGCCTATGGGCCTCATGCAACAAAAAAGGAAAAATCATACTACTTCTGACCCATTGCATTTAGAGAAAAATATATATATACAACAACTTTGGCTCAAAAGGGAAATAGCCGAAGTGCATATTCCACCCATTTAAATATCAAAAAATATTTAAGTACTATCCTATTCAGTCTTGTTCGGTGTTTTGAAACAAACCTGGTGTTTATAAAACACACCAATCCTCAAATAAAATCCAAAAAATAAAAACAATTTATAATTTTAACGAATTAAAACTTTCCATTTACCACTATATATGTCATGAAACGTATTTATGCAAATTCATTAAATTATATGTTCCTAAATACATTAATTAACTCTAATTTTAATTGGATGTAATCTCCAATAATCCTAAATGTGTCAGGGAATTTGAACAATATTGATTGTAACCAAACAACAAAAATATAAAATAATAAAAGATACAGAATAATTATCACTTAGACAACACAATATTAATCCATCAGCATATAAAAAATACATTATTTTCTTCTTTCTTTATCTTCTGTCTTACTGGTTGAAAATAACTGTTTTGTGAAACTGACATGTCTTAAGTTTTATTTCCAAATCAATGATCTTCTTTAATCGCATAAAATTATCGATGAGTTGTTGATAAAATGTCTTCTTCATTCATTATTGTAAAATGAAATGCAACTCCTTTTATTAGAATGTTTTATTGCCTGGTGTCTGAGAATTCCTTATATTATCCGGTAAAGGTAACATTGAAATGTGAAATGATAATGTGTTTGAGTAAATTTCCTTCAATTCCAATAGCTATATTGATATTGGTATTAAATAATCTTCCATCTAGCTTGATCAAAGTTGGCATGCGTGGGTAATTTTCACCTAAAGTAAAAAAAAACTTGGGAAAATTTTTTATTATTAACCTGTCAAAAACTTTAAAATGGATTCCATGTTTCTTTAAAGAGAAAAAAAATGCAACACATCTTTGAACACAAAGAAAAAGGAGTGGTCATGAGAGAGACAAAATGGAGGGGGCTAGGAGAAGAATGTGAAAACTCCTTTTACTTTTGCAACGGTCACCATTTTTTTCTAAAATGCTCTTCAATCAAAATAAAAAAACACATAACAAAAATATCATAAACTGGGAAAGAAAGTATAGAAGGGCATGTTTAAAACTTGACATGTTAACTAGCACAAAGTTCTCAAAGGAAACTCAAAGAAAAAGATTCTTAATAAACATTTAAAACAATAATCTTTATTAAGGATATTGGTTAAAAACAAACATTCAAACGTGAGGTGTTTACACAGCTATTTTACAGCTTGTTTTATTCCCTCCCCAAGAAAATTCAATGGGGGCATAGTCATACGTTGTTGCACTTCACACCAAAAGACAAAAACATCAGACAGCAAAAAATAAAACTAGACATATGGCTACCAATGCAGAAAAAAACAAAACAAACAATACTCAGGATACTAAACTACAACCTTCCATCTCCCTTTGTCAACAAAAAAACACCTTCTATCCCCACTCATCACCGTAAATCTGCCTAATTTCCTTTGTACAGCGCTACAAAACCTGTAGGCGCTTTCTATTAAACTTTCACTCAAATCCTTCTAAATTGTAAGCTCTTAAACAGGACCTCTTTGCTTACTGTATTATGATGAACATATACTCTATATATATATATATATATAGGTATATTCCAGTATACGGGTTACAAAACCTGTAAATGATCTCAGTCAGCCATTTTGGCAATTATTCAATAGGGGACTCAAATATTACTATAATTATATCTTTAACCCCTTAAGGACCGCTGACGTACCCTGTACGTCCTGTCCTCGGGTCTCCCTTAGACCCGCGGATGTACAGGGTACATCAGCGGCGCCTAATCCCCCTCCCGCCCGATACTCACCTCCCTCGCTGGATCCCTCGGTGATCTGGCAGGGAGGAAGCCTGCCCATGTGATTTACATGGGCAGGCGAGGCTGATGACGTCGCCACGCTGCGTGGTGACGTTATCAGCAGGCGTCCCCATGTAAAGCAATGGAGGGGAGGGGGGGCTCCTTCGGAGCCCTCTATCTCCCCAACCATTGCAGCTAGGGAGATGCTTTTTACACCGCTGAAATTCGGACCTGCAGGGGGCTGACATCTTGGATGTCAGCCAAGTCTCCAGGTCCCCCCCACCCACTGACAACCTCACCATATGTGTGAGGTTGTCAGTGGGCCAGTTAACCATCTAACTGCCATGTAGAGATAAGGGGATCCTAAGGATGGCAGCTAGATGGTCATAATTGACATCATTTGAAAGGCCTGATTATGGCCTTTCCAATGATACAAACATGACCAGGTTTGGTTTAAAAAAAATATATAAGTAAATAAATAAATAAAAAAAATAATAAAAAAATTTAATAAAATAAAAAAATGTTTTTTTTTTAAAGTTTTTTTTGTCTGGGGGGGGGGTTTAATTAAATAGGACCTAGGCTGTCATCTAAAAATAATTAGCACAAAATGGTCAGAATGAGCGCAGCGCACATAGGTGAACTGTCTCAGCAGTGAAGGGGTTAAAAAGCAAACACATGTAAAAATTGGGTATTTCTAGTCTCGGGACAAAATTTTGAACCTATTTAGCTGGGGTCTTTTTGGGTGGTTGTAGATTTTGGGGATTAAATTACGAAAAAGTGTGTTTTTACCATTTTTTCCTCATATTTCATATTTTTTTATAGTAAATTATTCGATATGATGGAAATAATGGTATTTCTAGAAAGTCCATTTAATGGCGGGAAAAAGGGTGTATAATATGTGTGGGTTGAATAAACGAGTAAGAGGAAAATTTGACCTAAACACTAACAGCGCAGAAACGTAAAAACAGCAACGGTCACTAAAAGACGGATTTGTGTAAAACCGCCCGGTCACTAAGGGGTTAATAGAGATTATTATTCATTCAGCAACAAAGAAAACTACATAGGCATGCTTGTCCCTTATACAAAACATATAACCTATATTAAGGTGTGGTCATTCCTTTGTGCTGGACTCAAAGACCAGAAAAAAATAACCGACCACGCCTCTTTTGGGAAAACTTATAACTTATATTAAGGCAGATTGACAACGCCCATCACCTTGATACACTAAATAGTTTTATATATATCATACATCAATTTGTATAATCCCTTCACACTTTAAATCCAGCTCAAACAATTCCTTTGTCTCTTTCACATCTGCTTCGCATGCACGCCGAACGCGCTCAAACCGCACCCAATTCCACAACAGTTACAGTTGCAGTTTAATAAAACACTAACAGCTCCAGAATTCAACTTCTACTACAGTCATTCAAGGCATTAGACACATGTCATTTGTATATACTGTTCAATTATCCCTAATAGATACTCACAGAACAACAAAAATAACTACATATTACATTATACAACTTGCACTGCTAAACCGCACTACATATTCAATATCCATCTTGCACTGCTAAAAGACTACTAGCATTCAAAGAAAAAAAATCCTTATACAAACACATAACATTATACATTACAAAAAAAAAGAGATATTAATAAAAAAAGAACAAAGAAAAAAAACTTTTTCTACAAAAGAAAGAGAAACAGGCACCTTTGAAAGTTACTGTAAAAGTAAAGCCCTATTGTCTCCATTTCCTGTTCCTTTTTTTTTTACACGAGGCAAAGCAGTAAAGACACATACAGGGTTATCCAAAGAGATTCGAATTGCTTGAGAAAGGTAACCGAACGCTGAAAATCAGCGTTCGGTTACCTTTCCTGGCCATTCGGCTATCCAGAGAGCAGGCAATTCTCCAAATCCTGGCGAATTGCCTGCACATACGGTGCCTGTTCGGTCCCTGTTCGAGGGCAGTGAAATCCCCATCAAAAAGCACTGCTTCGGCTATTCAGAGAACACAAACAGCAGTGAAAGGTTCCCCTAATGTCCTGCCATTCGGTGGTTTAATTCGGCAAATTTATTCAGGAGAATCCCATAGGCTTCAATGTTAAAAATATTCCCGTTTTTAATTCAATATCTAATAAACCGTTCATTATAAAATTCTGCAGCAAAAAGTCTCTTTATTTATAGATTTTTTAGGATACTTTAAGCATTTTTCTGAATTTTTAAAAAAAAATTAAAAGTCCGATTTTTTTTTTTTTTTTTTTCAGTTTGCTTATTTTTTTTGTAACAGCCCTCTTTATTATCATTCCCTGGACCTCCTGTGAAAATTTCAGACATTTTCGCTCAGTAGTTTCTTTGCAAACAGCGTTTCTTTTTCCCAGATTCATACAAATGGTTTTTCTAATTTATTCACTGCCTCCTCTACGTCACAGCTGCTTCGGCTCTGTGTGATTCGGCTCCTTTTCGGCTCCTGTTCGGCTCCTCTTCGAAGGTTAATCCAGATGTTTTTGCTTGTTTTCAGCGTGCATTCGGTTAGTTTTCGGTGAGTTTACGGCAGCTTTTCCCTGCAATTCGGGGACCCTGTGCTGTTTGCTGAATACACCGCAGGGTCACCGAAATGCAATCGGCAAAAGGAACCGAATTGAAGAGAACGAAAAGTCACCGAACGTGCGGTGACTTTTCGAATCTCTTTGGATAACCCTGCTTGAAACGAAGCAACCTGTAGTAAGAGAAACAGTTCCTATACATAAATTACATATCAAAAACACAATATCAGAACTAGGAAATACAAAACATCAAAGATAAACACATACATTAAAAGTTAGTAAAGACAAACATTTAAATAAACAGACTAAATCAATGGCAAGAAACAAAAGAAAAAAATAAAGCAAAAAACAAACGTGAAATCTGAAAGAAAAAAAACAGTTTGCAAATCGTTTAAAATCAGTTAGGTTATAAATTAAGACAGCGCGCGAACATACAGCAACGCAAAAAAAATAAAATAAAAAAAATGGCAGCAGTGCGCAAAAAAAGTGGCAAGAATGCAAAAATTGAAATAGTGCAAAAGAAAAATTGCTCTCAATGCGAACAAAGCAACCATTTTGCTATATAAGAAGAAACCAGATCTAATATTTACATATCTAATCAATTAAAATAAAATGCTCAAATGACAAGCAGATATGGACGAGTCAAAAAAAATCCAGAATGGAGGTACAAGACAGACACAAAACGGAATTACAGCTTCACAACGGCAATACAACTAGAAACATCTCTTTTTTTTATGAGTTAAATCTCCAGCACTATACAATACAATACACTCAGCGCAGTGGGCGAGTTCAAACAACACACGTGAGGTCCTCAAACGATTTTTCCTTTACTACAAGTCTACAATACACAAAATGACAAAAACAAACCAAGACAAAGAGTGTCCATACTTGCAACAAAAAGGCATGAAGATTCATGATCTGAACAAGCAAATGTAACACATTTGAATGACAGATTCCACTTCTGAGACCAACTGTTAAATTAAAATTCTATTATAATTACCATATATGGAATGCCATAAAAAAATTTCAAGTTTCTTCTTAGATATCAAAATTGAAGTAAGATGCTGCGCTATGCTGCACCACGCCATGGCGAGACACCAAAATCAGCCACACGCAATGTAGCTTCAGGTCATGTCTGGGTATTTTTTGTTAGACAGACTGGTTTATTAGATTTCAAAGAACTTATAGTCAATCAGCATACAGATACATTTCTATGTCAGAGTTTAACCAACAGTGACACAAAGATTACTACATATGATTCAGAGATGGTTTTTCTCTAGCTTACACTGTCCGCACAACCTTTCCTGCGCAGACAGGAAATTGGCTAAATTCCACAGGCCAACATCCTACATAAGAAAAAGACATATAGAATTTGACACTCAAAATGGGAGGGGGGATTTCACAGCCCACTTTATAAAACAGGCTTTTCATGACAAAATATTTATATTTAATACAGGAAATTAAAATCTAACACGATGACGTCAGGAGGCGAGGGGGTATCCGGAGATGGAGCCGCCATCCAAGATGGCGGCTCCTACTGGAGCTAGGACACAATCCGATGCTGGATGGCGCCCGATCGCAGCCCGGTGCCTGAGGGGTTAAAGCTAGGCAACACTTACAAGGGGTGACTCTCCCCCTGTTAAGCGGTGCCTGGCTTGTAGTGCTGCTGGTACCTCCTGATCGGGAAGGAGAGGGATCTGAATGGATCCCCCCTCCCTTTCAGGCGATCTCCCGGCATTGCCGGGGGTGGCCTGAAAGTGACATCATTGCGTATGGGGTGATGACGTCATTGATGTCGGGAGGGGTTTAAATTCGGCGTCTGACTTACCTGAAGTCAGAACGCAGTGGGACCCTGGAGAGAGAGGCGAGTATCTCTCCCAGGGCTCCCGCTTGCCGTTGACATGTGGGGAACGTCCTCCGCATATAGCGGGAGTCAATGAGGATGTTCCCGCAGTGAAAGGGTTATGGAGATACCGACATCTGATCAGTTTACAACAGAAAGGGTTAGCACATTATCAACAACAACTCAACATCATATCAATCTGGGAACAAACAATCACAGAAACAGCACTATCAAAAGTTCCTAAAAGGATTACTAAAACAAACCAAACTCTTAAGAAACAACCAGTTTTTAATATAACAATACATTTATCAATGTTAACTCTTATGTGCCTACTTATGCCCACTGTCAGCGTTGGCTTTGTCATATTGGTCCATGGTCCCATGGCAGGAGGCCAGCAGTCACACTTCTCCAATGGGCACAAACGCCATATATAGTGTAGGCAATGGTGAAACATGTACCATGAAGGGTGAGGGCACAAAGATGAAATGAGCTTTGGTGTGTTAAAATACAATCAATGAGCCTGAATATATATCGGTGATTGAATAGATAATGACCGTTGATTCTCATGATCTAGGGTTAACCTTATTTAAGTGTAGCAAAGCCAGTTTCTATGGGAAAGTGACCCTGGTATGACCTAGTGTTATTTATAAGACCATGTCTTAACAATAGATGGATATGATTCAAGGGAGGACTAGATGGTTGTCACATAAGTAACTTTTAAATGATTACAAGACAATGTATAGCTGTACTAATTGGTAAAATATTTAAGCAGGGTTTCTCAACCAGTCCTCGGAACCCACTACAGGTCAGATTTTAAGGATTACCTTGGGGAACTCCAGCTGAATCCAGCAATCACTGAGCAGAAAATCATATCACCTATGCAGTGCTTCAGATATCCTGCAAACCTGGCCTGTTAGTGGGTCCTGAGGACTGGAGCTGAGAAATACTGATCTAAAGACAGCCCGAATTTCACGCCAAGACAAAACATGGGAGGGTGTTCTCATCATCACAAATTTGGGAAATGTCTGGCCAGCGTTTCTCATGGTGTGGCGAAGAGCATCTCTTATGTATTGGGATTGGTATAAAAGTCAAATTCGGACTTAGTGGTCATTAGGAGAAGGAAGCCTCATACCTTAGAAAAAGAGCTGGTTTCTCAGGTCATCCTTTTGAAATGGGGGGGGGGGCGGGACTCCTGACTGGCCTTTTATCCAGAGCGATGTGAATGATGGAGCCCTTTTTGGTGATGTATTGTTATTAATTGATATTCTAATTGTTACCAGCTTATCTTGATTAGTCATTTATTCCAATAATATCATTGTCTTCTGTTTATAGACTAACAAATTTGTACTAATGTTATTTGTTGTTATTAGCCAAGGTTTAATATCATCTACGTGTGTCTCATTACTTTCAGCCAGACACAGCATTTGCATTTGAAGCTCAATGGATTCATTGACTACCTAAATTAATGAACTACCGTATAGTGATGTTCTCTGATTAATATGTGTGATGTTCCTGGTTGCCACATGTGCAGTAGTTTGTTGATTGATACTTGTTTGATTACCATGATGTTTCAGGTTTATGCGTTAATTGATTAACCTCCCTGGCGGTCCGATTCTGACATATTTTATATGTCAGAATCGGTCCTATTTATTTTGGCCCCCTAGCGGAATAAGTGTGGCTCGGGGTTAACTTTCAATACTTAAAGCGGTATCCCAGAGCCACAGTAGGGTCGATACTTACATGTCCTGCACTCCCTCGCTATCCCCACAGTCACACTGCAGCCGATCATGATGTCACACTTCCTGGTTTCACTCCTCGCTAGAAGAGAACCAGGCAGTGTGACTTTGCGAGCGGCTGGAGGAGACTGTGGGGATCAGTGAGGGAGCGCAGGACATGTAAGTATCCAGCCCGAGTGTGGCTCGGGGATACCGCTTTCGGTACAAAAAGTTAACTCCGAGCCACACTCTGGAATACCGTCAGGGAGGTTAATAGACACATTTACATTGATTAACTGATTAATTGGTTTTGAACTACATGTGTGTTGGTTAAATTCCAAGTCTAGAGTTTCAGTGATAAAATGGTTTCAAGAAATGCCATTGGGTTTTCCTATGTATTTGCCTAATACTGTACCTTGATTGAATATATATATATACATTGTGAGCTGGGAAACAGGTAGGGGGTGCAATTGCTCTCTGGGGTGAGCACTCTTGAAAGGTTCAGAGACCAGACCAGTGACTTTTCTTCAAACGGGGGTACATTTATTGCAGCAACCCACAGGTTATACACCACGCTGTATATTGCTCAAAATAAACAGTTCAAAAGCAAAGAAAATTCCTAGCCGTGTCCCGGCACTAACTAAACATACAATAGCCCTGACTAACAACCTTTGCAAACCTAGTGTTTGTCAGGCTTCAGCAAACTAGCATGACCAACCTTATGCTCCAGCAGATAGAGACCGTCTGCTCCCCAGACTCCAGAGCGATGTCTGTTTGCCTCACCTGCACTAAATTGCCACTGAGGCAAAGTGCAAAACCAGGTGCTTAGAGGTTCCGGAAGGTGTAAGAGAGAAATCTGGGTGACACATAAACCCCAGACAGGACCTTTCCTTGCGCTCTACATGACGCCCTGTTACAACATACACGTATATTGTTTTTACTAACTGTTTAATAAAGTTTTCCCATTTAGTTTCACCAATTGGTCTCGTGACCTGTTGATTAAATAGTACATTAATTGCTCGTTAGGCTATGCATTTGGTTACAGTGCTATTGTGCTATTTTTAAAATAAGCATATTCTATAATCAATTTATCACTGTGTGTGTGAGGAGTGCAAGTCATGTTTTTGTAGCTGGAATTCATTACTAAACACCTGTTAATATTCTTTTGTAATTTACTACTATGCACAGATACAAGGAATGTCAGCTGTTTTCTAGTTGTATAAATAACTTTAAAAAGATAATTGTATTGCAAGCAACAACTTATCAGCAATTACCTGGTTAACTGGGTTTAAATAAAGGTTGTTGTTTCTTTATACATTTAATTGAGAAGCCATTAGCAAGCAAACATTGACAGTATATAGTTACATCATGTTCTTTGCAATTTGCAGGCAATGTTAAGGGACACCAACCCTGAAGAGACATTCTAAAGGTATAACAGTGTTAAATAGTAAACCCTCTCGACCCCTCACACCGCCACCCCATTTTAACACCAGATTATCTTTAATACTTTAATTGCAGCACCAGGCTCTCTTGGCGTTGTTCCGGATCTGGCAGTGATCTGCCAAAGCAGGCATGGGGGCTGAATGCTTGCTTGAGCAGCATAAAGCCAATATAGTCACTAGCCACTGGATAGTCAGAAATGTATAAGTGTACATTCCTGGCGTAAATTACAGAGAGCTAATTAGCACATGTTGATAGACAACTTTCCCCGCTAAGGGTTGAATCATCCCTTGGGGACACCTACAAGTGTAGGGGAGGACACTCAAACCATTATCACCATTCATCTAGCAATGACTCGTCATGGTGCCTTGAATGTTCCTTTAACTATACCAAGTTTATATTTGATACATTTTTAATTTGACGTTTAGATCACTAAAGGTGTTCAAATAATCTGTAGCATAACAGAGTTATGTTTTCTGTGGACACTTTACAGACATATGGTTGGTTTCCAATTTATTTATTACATGTTCATCCTTGATTTGATTATGCAGGTTAGATTTGGTAATATCTGTCAGATTTGGCAGAGGGTTTCAAGTCATAACTGCCCTTGAAGTTAAATCAATCATTATGGATTATCATAACCATTAATGCAACGTTCCTACCTCTTAGATAGACAGCCAATGCTTGTAACACTTAAAATTTGAAAAGGTACTGGAAATTATTGACCTTGGATTCACTTTGCACGTGGCAATCATTTATTTTTTTCTATTTATATACTGTCAATAAATTCCAAAGTACAATTATGTCATGTAAATCAAGGTAGGGCGGATTGAATAAAAGTATGGCTTTTTTGAAGGTGAAAACCAAGAGCTGATGACTAGCAGCTGGGCCAGGGAATATCTTTTTGACTAAAGAATGTTGAAAATCGAATTTATTGGGATGAAGGGATTATATAATTATGTAGCACTGATCCTAAATGCAACATTAAGACATGCAGGAAAGTCTACAATAGGGCATTATAGCTGGAGGTTCATCATGGCAGAAAGTCAAAATTACTAATACATTTCTCTTATATAAAATGTCTTTTTGAGTATACTATAATAAAGTAGAAAGCAGCTATCTATAAATAAGTTATAAAAAGGCTGAAGTTTTGAGCATCGTGTACTTTAAGGCTAGGGTCAAACAAAAGCATTTTTACACGCGAACGTAAAAAAGTGCGTCCGAACGCATTGACGTATTTTTTCACGGAATAGGCGAAAACGGTCATACGATGCGCATTTTCGTGCGTGATGTTTTACGGATCCAAACCAGGAAACTTTTTGCGTCTGGACGTAATGTTGGCCGGACACGAGCAGGGTCTGACGTCTCCAAATCACACACACACACCGCTAGCGGGCGCAGCGCACTCTGTACGTCCGTACTAGCGGTTCAGCGTTCTCGAAAAAATGCGTTAATTTTCCACTTGCGTTGCGCAGCCGGACTTTCGTGCGACCGTACTTCATATATTGGCTGTCATTGCCCGTCATTTGCTGCTAGTGCAGCCGTGATTAAGTGCGCCAGAACGCACGTTAAAAATGCGCTGGTCTGACCCCAGCCTTAATGGTGTGGTTAGGAAATGTTCAGATATGAACTCAAAGTACAGAATGAGTCTAGTTCATAATGCACTTGTTTCACGATATCACAGTGCAATTTACCATTTTCAAGCATACAAATTATTATTTTTGTCCATAAACATCCTCCTTAGACATATCTGTTTTCATCAACTGAGAATTATTCATCTATGTTGGAGGATCCACGAGCTGCATCAAAAGATGGAAAAATGTAACTAATCTCAGATTGTGGTCACACAAACAGGGAAACATTCAAACACACCATGGTCATCGGCTCATGCACACTCCTCTTTTGCGCAAGCATCTTCCGTCTTCTTCATCATCTTGGATGTTTCAATGAAATTGATATATTAGCTTTTATGAATTGAATTCTATTTTTAGGAGTATATGTTTATTTTTATATATATATCTACACCTTGGTGCCCAAAGGATTAAATGAATATAATTCACTTACATGTTTTTTATATGATAGACAAGAGCATTAACCTCCCTGGCAGTCTGATTTTTTCAAAAGTTTGTGTCAAAAAGCGTTTCAATATTTTGTGCGAAGGAAATGTGTTGTTTTATATAGTAGGCCTGTAATCCGTAGGAATAACTCACTGAAATCCGTGCAAACAAGGGTCATCTAAACACACTCAGATAAAGTTTGAAACACGAAATAATAATTTATTATCCCACAAATAATTATCCAAAATAATGGAAATAAATAATATTCAATAAAATAATCAAACCAAAACCACTGAAATCTTTCAGAAAACATGTTTGCAATATAAGGGACTGCATATTGCCTCAGTACACATCCTGGGTATGATATATCTTGAAACATGGGATTGCACAAAGTCCAACGTCACAATCAGGACAATGGAACCTTTTCTCCTTTTGGATTTTCTTGCCCTTGTCATCCCGCTTGGAGCAACACACCACACACATCCTACTAGGCCCTGACTTCCTCTCTGTTGGTGGGATGTGGTCCACGAAGTGACGACCAGTCAGGTGTTCAGGGTTGACAACACCAACAGCACGGCATCCAGGTCTACTGCCAGCCACCGGTGTATGATGGTGCAGGAATATACATTCAGCAACCTTCCAAATGTAGTCCGAATGAAGGAGGGGCTGGTCACTTTCCTTTTTCTGCAGAATGTAGGCATTCCACAGGCACGGTTCAAGAAGATGCCTGAAGATCTTCTTGTAATACTTCTGCGGTTTACGCATCGCAGGGTAAAATGTCATCGCTTGATCATCTCGGTCAACACCTCCCATGGTGGAATTGTAACCCACCACTACCTGCAGCTTCATAATGTCTTTGCCACCTCTCGTATGTACCATGACAGTGGAGTTGTCATGGACAGTGCTCATCAGGCACACATCTTTTCTGTCACGCCATCGCAGTGCCATCATTTTGCCTTTCTGCCAGGCAACCATGTCTCCAGTCTTCGGCTTTTTACTTCTGAAGATTGGTGGCATGTCGCGCCGGTTAGGTCGGACGGTCCCATATGCGTCTCTCTTGTGCTGCAGAAGACACCCATAGAGTTCAGGGGACGTATAGAAATTGTCCGTTGTCACACAATAGCCCTGATCCAGCAATGGCTCAATGAGTGACAGCATGGAGGATGTTGCCAATCCATATTTGCTGTATTTAGCGGTGAATTTCATCCCTTTGCTCGTGTATATAACGGAGTTCCAGATGTAGCCGGATGAGGATTCACAGGACATATAGGATTTCACGCCAATTCGTGCCCTCTTTGATGCGATGTACTGCACCCAGGTCAGCCGGCCCTTGTATGCCATTAGACTTTCGTCTATAGTGTCCTTCTCTGGCACATAGGTGCGCTGAAAATTTGTGACGATCATGTCATACACGTCCCAAATTTTGCGCAGTTTTGGGGAAGGATGTGTGGTGTCGTCAAATTCCTCGTTCACGAAGTGCAGGTATTTCATGATGAGCGTGAACCGGTACTCTGGCATCACCGTGCCAAAGAAAAGCGTTGCAAGCAATTTATTGGTTGTCCAGTACCACTTCTGCACCGGTTTAGCAATGACTCCCTGGAGAATTATCAGGACCAGGAATTTCCAGATCTCATCCTTGGTCACTGGTTCCCACTTTCTGCTACGTGACCACTTCTGCGGCAGAGAAACCGATTGTTGCTCCTGGTACCGGTTTGTCTCAGTTACAATTTTTTCTATGACCGCATCGGTCAGGAACAAGCGCAGGTATGCCAGGGGGTTGTTGAGTTCCACGTCCACTTTTATACCGGGTGCTCCAGTAAATGGGAACCTTAGGGGCGCTGCATGATCCGCACCATCTATACAGCACCAAGTTGCAACGTCGCTGAGCACAGTATCAGATTCCTCACAGTCATCACTTTCAGGGTCTGAGGATGAATCTACCCACGAGTCACTGTCGCTCGGTTCTGAAAGCAATTCGAACTCGCTGTCGCTGCTCTCAGGCTGCGCTGCAGCCGCTTTGGAGGTACAAGCGTGCTTTTTGGACTCCATGACCGTAAAAAAATGCTGTCAGGACTAGGGATACCTGGGGATGAATGACACAAAGTAATCCTGACAGAATGCATTGCACCTGTCAGGATTTTACACTTTTTTTTTTCAGGTTTCAAATTTGCCGCCTGGTCTCGCCACCTGTGTCGCGTGGCTCACAGGGAGCGGAACCAGGAAGCAAGTCACACGCCGACGCTGCGATCACACGGAGGTGACTGCAGAGACTGCGAGGGAGCACAGGATGCGGTGAGTATACAGCCCGAGTGTGGCTCGGGGTTACCGATCGCGGTAGTGAAATTTAACCCCGAGTCACACTCGGGAATACCGCCAGGGAGGTTAATTACATCCAGTTATGGCGGATTTGGGAGGTGATTGGGAGGACTTAGCCGCCTTGCCAAATGATTACGTGCACATTTTTGTATGTGCTCTAATTTTGTGTAATTAGTTTTTTGCTTTTATCCCCTTAAGGACGGGAGCAATTTTACAAGTTCAGCACTCTTCGAGAAGTAGAAGTGTGCTGAACTCATTTTGAACGTTTTTGCTCATCATGTTTAAATGCGGTTTCTAAGTGACGTTTTTTTGTATGACCCAGACAAGTTATACATCCTCTGTTTCGGCAGATTAATAATATATCATTATTATATGTATACGTCATGCCCTGCCAGAATGCTATAACAAAAAATGTAAAAAAATGTAAAATAAATGTGAATTTTCAATAAAATTTTAATAATCTACAGTGTGTAAAGTATTTTTTTTTCACATTTTATCATCAGAGCCTTTGCGGTTATATATTCTTGGGGGTAGACTTGTTAAAAAAATTAGAGCGGGGAACCCATATTTTTTGGGAGAAATTACGTGATTTTAGCTACAGCCCCCACCCAAAACAAATCATTAGTGAAGCATCATTATTCACATTATACTTGAAATGTGAACAATAGTGCTGGATTAATAAAAAAAAAGCATGTTTTTATTTTTTTATTAATTAATTTATTGTTTTATTATTTTTACACTTTAAGTTTACTTGTAACATGCTCTGGCCTTTCCAATGATATCAGACATGACCCCCTAGCTGCCAGCAATCAGGAGATATGGTGGTTCAAATAACCCCCCCCCCCATCTCCTCTATGGGATTTCCTTAGGAAATCCCTTTACAGCTGGGGGTTCCCCTGTTAACTGACGTCATCACGCCATGCACGATGAGTCAGTTGATGCGCGTGGAAACCAGGGTGGGGCTGCCATCCAAGATGGCGGCCCCACCGGAAATAGGCCGCGATCTGGCGCCGATTGGTGCCGATCTGGCGCCGATTGGTTGTCAAAATGTTAATCAGGGACAGCAAACACTATCTATATTCGATAAGAATGTGATGGCAGAAAGCCAGAGGACAGGATAAATGTAAAATAGATCCGTTAAGCAATGGAAGGAAACTCCTGATGGGTTATTCACTCACCGCTAATGGTTACCATTGTTGCAATCAATTCTTAAAATCGTCGTAGTTGAAAATACAGTGAACTTCAGCTATCCACCCCCTACCATTCCCGAACCACTGGCACTAATGATCCTGCCATCCAGTAAAATTCCTCTTGTCTTCCTCAACCCCAATCCCTCTAGACTGTAAGCTCCCATGAGCAGGGCCCTCTACACCTAGTGGTCCCATCCTATGTCCATTTATCTGTATCTTGTTCCCTTTGGTTATTGTAAAGTGTTGAGGAACCTGCTGGCGCTATATAAATGATGAAATTTATGGAGACTGTGGAGACAGGTTTGAATCCCGGCAAGAGCACCTCTCCAGTAAGTGTCCTTGGGCAAGACACCTAACGGTACATACTCGCCACCCAGGACATACTTGAAAATGAGAGAAATCTCAATGTATCCTTCCTGGTAAAATCCTTTCTCCAAAAAAAAAAAAAATATTAATCCAGAAAAGGAAAATTCAACAATGGCAGGGAAAGTTGGTTCAGACAACAGCTGAGCAGTCGTACCACCGTTATTCTTCCATAAAATGAGTAAAATATGGCTTTCTACAAACAGTGTTCCTCACAACCAGTGAATTTACTTTGGTGATTTTAAGGTAGCAATCTTGATTGAACTCCGACAAAAAATATGTTGAGAATAATGGTATAAACAAAGCTAACAGGTTTGACATAAACACTGATAGAAACTATGTTGAAATCTATGCGGAACAACTTTGCCAGAAACTGCAGTGGAAAGAACGGTGAAAACCACAGCAAACTATGGTGTAAATTCCCTAAATAGCAGATTCACCGTAATTTCACAGTACTTGATCTACCATAGATTGTTAATTAAAACCCTCTTTCATTCACTGACCGTATGGTGGTTAGATAACAACTTGTTAGTGTGAGAACACTTCTCTGTGAACTAATAAAGAGGTTATGCCATTAGAAAGGTTTCAAAAGATTTGGCTATTGAAGCTGCCATTAGTGTCTACAGGAATCTTTATAGATTAATTATTTGGAGTTTCTCTAAGAGTCATTTGAAAATATGTAAAATACGTATCCAAAAGGAATTAAATTGAGGCCTAAGTCAGCATATTGTGTCAAAGCTTCATAAAATATAGATTTGTAAGTGCAAGGGCACTAATCACAGGAATGATCATGGAAACTGTTATTTGCATGGAATAAAAAGATCTAGTATGGAAAGATTCAGCATCGATATCAAGTGAAGGTACAGGATCAGTGAGAGGGGGAATTTTAATAGTAGAAGTGGAATGTTTTGTATTTGTGTATAAAGATGACTCAGTAGCAGTTGACTCATCACGTGGAATGGGTATGCAAACTTGTATTGATGCAAGTACACTGCTGCAAAAGAAGTGATCAAAAGATGAAATATAAAAAAATATTTGACTTTAGGCAACAATACAAAAATAATTCCAAGGCTGTACAATGTGCTATAAGGCTGGGTTCACACCACGGCGTAGCGCAGCGTCACGCAATGCGCGCGTTTTTTTTACGCGCGTTCGCGCATACAAGAAAACGCGCGAACGTGCATTGCAGCGCGTTCGCGGCTATGATATGGCCGCGAACGCGCGGCTATATGCCGAAAAGAAGCTCCCGGACTTCTTTTTGCGTCGGCCGTTTCTCAGCGCGTTCCTGCGCGCTGAGAAACGGCCAGGTGTGATATGCCCACATAGGGAATCATGGGATTTCACTGTTTGAGCGTTTTACAGCGCGCAGGAGCGCGCTGTAAAACGCTTAGGTGTGAACCCAGCCTTAAAGCATAACACACTTATGCAGCTGTTATATGATTTTACTTTTCTATTTTATTTAATCACATCAAATAACAAATATATAACAGTGTTCATAACAATACATGACAAATGCTCACCCATTTAAGGGTGAATGAAAGATTAAGATATATATATATATATATATCTTAACAAGAGCTGTTGTAAACGTAACAACTCCATAGACTAGAATGGCTCTGGTACGTTTACAACAGCTTTGGCTAAGTTAGCACCAACTTTGGAATAGGGCCCCTAGTGTTTAGCAGCCACAAACAGGGTAATTCAAAGAGATCCGAATGGCTGGAGAAAGGTAACTGAATGCTGAAAATCAGCGTTCGGTTACCTTTCTTGGCCATTCGGCTATCCAGAGAGCAGGCAATTCGCCAAATCCTGGCGAATTGCCTGCACATACGGTGCATGTTCGGTGCCTGTTCAAGGGCAGTGAAAACCGCATGAAAAAGCACTGCTTCGGCTATTCAGAGAACACAAACCAGCAGTGAAAGGTTCCCGAAATGCCCTGCCATTCGGTGGTTTAATTCGACAGGTTTATTCAGGAGAATCCCATAGGCTTCAATGTTAAAAATATTCCCGTTTTAATTCAATATCTAATAAACCGTTCATTATAAAATTCTGCAGTAAAGAGTCTCTTTATTTATAGATATTTTAGGATATTTTAAGCATTTTTCTGGATTTTTTTTTTTACTTTACTTATTTTTTCTGTAACAGCCCTTTTTATTATCATTCCCTGGACCTCATATGTAAATTTCAGACATTTTCGCTCAGTAGTTTCTTTGCAAACAGTGTTTCACTTTTCAAACATTCAAGCAAACGGTTTTCCGAATTTACTCACTTCACTTGTCTGCGGTGTCGGGTTTTTCCAGCGGCTTCGCTGCGTGTGATCGGCTCCTGCTCTGATCAGGGGCTGACTGGCAACTTTTGGCCCAGGTGGCAAGTATGACCCAGAGGCCCATAGTGCAGCAACTCAGGCCCTTCGTTTATGAGCGTTATCACAGAGCTCCGCAGCAATATAACTTACTCTCATACACAGCGCACATTACAGTGAGTTGTATTGCTTTAGAGCTCTGTGATACGCTCATACACACCGCACATTACTGTATCAGAGCTCCACAGCAATAAAACTCACAGTAATGTGCCGTGTGGATGAGCGTATCACAGAGCTCCACAGCAATAAAACTCACTCATACACACCCCACATGGGTATATTGCCCCCACCTAACACATGGATATAGTGGCCCCCACCTCACACATGGATATAGTGGCCCCCAGCAGCTCAAACATGGATATATATATATTGCCCCAGCAGCTCAAACATGGATATATATATTGCCCCAGCAGCTCACACATTAGATCTATTGCCCCCAGCAGCTCAAACATGGAAATATATTGCCCCCAGCAGCTCAAACATGGAAATATATTGCCCCCAACAGCTCAAACATGGAAATATTGCCCCCAGCTCACACATGGAAATATTGCCCCAGCTCACATGGATGTATTGCCCCTACCTCACACATAGATATATTGGCCCCAGCTCACATGGATATATATTGCCACAGCCCCCCCAGCCCCAGCATTCCAAATTATTTCACCCCAGTTCCAGCATTCCAAATTAATTCACCCCCCCTCCAGCCCCAGCATTCCAAATTAATTCACCCCCCAGTTGCAGCATTCCAAATTAATTCACCACCTCAGCCTCAGCATTCCAAATTAATTCACTCCCAGCATTCCAAAGTCACCCCCAGCATTCCAAATTAATTCACCCCAGCATTCCAAATTAATTCACCCCCTCCCAGCCCCAGCATTTCAAATTAATTCACCCCCTCCCAGCCCAAGCATTTCAAATTAATTCACCCCCTCCCAGCCCCAGCATTCCAAATTAATTCACCCCCAGCATTCCAAATTATTCACCCCCCTCCCAGCCCCAGCATTCCAAATTAATTCACCCCCTCCCAGCTCCAGCATTCCAAATTAATTCCCCCTCCCAGCCCCAGCATTTCAAATTAATTCACCCCCTCCCAGCCCCAGCATTCCAAATTAATTCACCCCCAGCATTCCAAATTATTCACCCCCTCCCAGCCCCAGCATTCCAAATTAATTCACCCCTCCCAGTTCCAGCATTCCAAATTAATTCCCCCCTCCCAGCTCCAGCATTCCAAATTAATTCACCCCTCCCAGCCCCAGCATTCCAAATTAATTCACCCCCTCCCAGCCCCAGCATTCCAAATTCACCCCTCCCAGCCCCAGCATTCCAAATTAATTCACCCCCTCCCAGCCCCAGCATTCCAAATTAATTCACCCCCAGCATTCCAAATTATTCACCCCCTCCCAGCCCCAGCATTCCAAATTAATTCACCCCCTCCCAGCCCCAGCATTCCAAATTAATTCACCCCCTCCCAGCCCCAGCATTCCAAATTAATTCACCCCTCCCAGCCCCAGCATTCCAAATTAATTCACCCCCTCCCAGCCCCAGCATTCCAAATTAATTCACCCCCCCAGCCCCAGCATTCCAAATTAATTCACCCCTCCCAGCCCCAGCATTCCAAATTAATTCACCCCCTCCCAGCCCCAGCATTCCAAATTAATTCACCCCCTGCCAGCCCCAACATTCCAAATTAATTCACCCCCTCCCAGCCCCAGCATTCCAAATTAATTCACCCCCAGCATGCCAAATTAATTCACACCCAGCATTCAAATTAATTCACCCCTCCCAGGCCCAGCATACCAAATTATTCACCCCCTCCCAGCCCCAGCATTCCAAATTAATTCACCCCCTCCAGCCCCAGCATTCCAAATTAATTCACCCCAGCATGCCAAATTAATTCACACCCAGCATTCCAAATTATTCACCCCCTCCCAGCCCCAGCATTTCAAATAATTCACCCCCTCCCAGCCCCAGCATTCCAAATTAATTCACCCCCTCCCAGCCCCAGCATTCCAAATTAATTCACCCCCTGCCAGCCCCAGCATTCAAATTAATTCACCCCCAGCATGCCAAATTAATTCACACCCAGCATTCCAAATTAATTCACCCCCTCCCAGGCCAGCATTCCAATTATTCACCCCCCTCCCAGCCCCAGCATTCCAAATTAATTCACCCCTCCCAGCCCCAGCATTCCAAATTAATTCACCCCAGCATTCCAAATTAATCACCCCCTCCCAGCCCCAGCATTCCAAATTAATTCACCCCCCAGTTCCAGCATTCCAAATTAATTCCCCCCTCCCAGCTCCAGCATTCCAAATTAATTCACCCCTCCGCCCAGCATTCCAATTAATTCCCCCCTCCCAGCCCCAGCATTCCAAATTCACCCCCTCCAAGCCCCAGCATTCAAATTAATTCACCCCCTCCAGCCCCAGCATTCCAAATTAATTCACCCCCAGCATTCCAAATTATTCACCCCCCTCCCAGCCCCAGCATTCCAAATTAATTCACCCCTCCCAGCCCCAGCATTCCAAATTAATTCACCTCCCAGCCCCAGCATTCCAAATTAATTCACCCCTCCCAGCCCCAGCATTCCAAATTAATTCACCCCTCCCAGCCCCAGCATTCCAAATTAATTCACCCCCCAGCCCCAGCATTCAAATTAATTCACCCCCTCCCAGCCCCAGCATTCCAAATTAATTCCCCCAGCCCAACATCCAAATTAATTCACCCCCTCCCAGCCCCAGCATTCCAAATTAATTCACCCCCAGCATGCCAAATTAATTCACACCCAGCATTCCAAATTAATTCACCCCCTCCCAGGCCCAGCATACCAAATTATTCACCCCCCTCCCAGCCCCAGCATTCCAAATTAATTCACCCCCTCCCAGCCCCAGCATTCCAAATTAATTCACCCCCAGCATGCAAAATTAATTCACACCCAGCCCATTCCAAATTATTCACCCCCTCCCAGCCCCAGCATTCCAAATTAATTCACCCCCTCCCAGCCCCAGCATTCCAAATTAATTCACCCCCTCCCAGCCCCAGCATTCCAAATTAATTCACCCCCTCCCAGCCCCAGCATTCCAAATTAATTCACCCCCAGCATGCCAAATTAATTCACCCCTCCCAGGCCCAGCATTCCAAATTATTCACCCCCCTCCCAGCCCCAGCATTCCAAATTAATTCACCCCTCCCAGCCCCAGCATTCCAAATAATTCACCCCCAGCATGCCCCAAATTAATTCACACCCAGCATTCCAAATTATTCACCCCCTCCCAGCCCCAGCATTCCAAATTAATTCACCCCTCCCAGCCCCAGCATTCCAAATTAATTCACCCCCCTCCCAGCATTCCAAATTAATTCACCCCCAGAATTCCATATTCATAAATTTTCTTCCCCCCCCCATACCAATTAATGCATTCTCCGCATACCTCATGGCTGGCAGTGGCCTGGTGACCATTGCGTGCTGGCTGGCAGGAGCTGAGAGGGAGATGCACGTCCTGTCACAGGGAGGATCTAGCCCACACACGCACCTTAATCCCAGGCCGCATGTGTGTGGGCGCTCCCTGTGACGTAATCAGAAGCAGCCGGCCCCACTGATAGCATCACGCCGGCTGCCCTCCCTCCCTCTTTAGGTGACTAAAACTGCCTTGCTGGGCGGCTGGCTATGTCGGCCGGCCGACCAGCAAGGAGGTCTAGCGGCCGCTCAATGTGCCAGGAGAGATGTGTGTCACACCGGGCACGCATTGCGGCAGCCCGGGGGACGCTTGCCACCCTGCCCCCGGCCCAGTCCGCCCCTGGCTCTGATTATTTGAGTGTTTTCGGTGACTTAATCCAGATGTTTTTGCAGGATTTCGGGGTGCATTCGCTGGGTTTTGCGGATAGTTTTCGTCTGGTTTGCGGCACCCTTTCCCTGCAATTCAGGACCCTGTGGTGCTTGCTGAATACACCGCAGGGTCGTCGAAATGGGATCGGCAAAACGAACCGAATTGGAGAGAACGAAAAGTCACCGAACGTGCAGTGACTTTTCGATTCTCTCTGAATAACCCTGTATGGTTTAAAACCTGAATGAGCGTTATGCATTTGTGGCTGCCCAGCTCCTGCCCAGTTACAAGTCAGCTGCTGAACCGAGGGGTCTTTCCATTGTTCGGCTGAGGAGCTAGATGCAACTGTTTTTGACCTTTTAGTTGCCCATGAATGCAACTTTTGGCTTTGCTCAGGGAAGTCTTCCTCTTGAGCGAATTTGTTTGCTTCCTGGGTGTGCCACTGGTGTCTCCTACCAAGGCAGACAACATCTGCTTATGCTTCTCTATGTGTTGATCTATATGCTTCTCTTTATGCTCCTCAGAAATACACTATATTGCCAAAAGTATTTCTCTCACCCATCCAAATAATCAGAATCAGGGGTTCCAATCCCTTCCATGGCCACAGGTATAGAAAATCAAGCACCTAGGCAGGCAGACTGTTTTTACAAACATTTGTGAAAGAATGGGTTGCTCTAAGGAGCTCAGTGAATTCCAGCATGGAACTGTGATAGGATGCCACCTGTGCAACAAATCCAGACGCAAAATTTCTTTGCTCCTAAATATTCCACAGTCAACTGTCAGCTGTATTATAAGAACGTGGAAGTGTTTGGGAACGACAGCAACTCAGCCACGAAGTGGTAGGCCACGTAAACTACCGGAGTGGGGTCAGCGAGTGCGAAGAGGTCGACAACTTTCTGCAGAGTCAATCGCTACAGACCTCCAAACTTCATGTGGCCTTCAGATTAGCTCAGGAACAGTGCACAGAGAGCTTCATGGAATGGGTTTCCATGGTCGAACAGCTGCATCCAAGCCATACATCACCAAGTGCAATGCAAAGCGTCGGATGCAGTGGTGTAAAGCACACCGCCACTGGACTCCAGAGCAGCGGAGACGCGTTCTCTGGAGTGACGAATCGAGCTTCTCCGTCTGGCAATCTGATGGACGAGTCTAGGTTTGGCGGTTGCCAAGAGAACAGTACTTGTCTGACTGCATTGTGCCAAGTGTAAAGTTTGGTGGAGGGGGGATTATGGTGTGGGGTTGTTTTTCAGGAGCTGGGCTTGGCCCCTTAGTTCCAGTGAAAGGAACTCTGAATGCTTCAGCATACCAAGACATTTTGGAGCATTCCATGCTCCCAACTTTGTAGGAGCAGTTTGGAGCTGGGCCCTTCCTCTTCCAACATGACTGTGCACCAGTGCACAAAGCAAGGTCCATAAAGACATGGATGACAGAGTCTGGTGTGGATGAACTTGACTGGCCTGCACAGAGTCCTGACCTCAACCTGCTAGAACATCTTTGGGATGAATTAGACCAGAGACTGAGAGCCAGGCCTTCTCGGCCAACATCAGTGTGTGACCTCACAAATGCGCTTCTGGAAGAATGGTCAAAAATTCCCATAAACACACTCCTAAACCTTGTAGACAGCCTTCCCAGAAGAGTTGAAGCTGTTCTAGCTGCAAAGGGTGGACCGACGCCATATTGAACCCTATGGATTAGGAATGGGTTGTCACTTAAGTTCATATGCGAGTCAAGGCAGGTGAGCGAATACTTTTGGCAATATAGTGCATCTTCAATGAATCCCAGCAAGAGCACCTCTCCAGTAAGTGTCCTTGGGCAAGACACCTAACGGTACATACTCACCACCCAGGACATACTTGAAAACGAGAGAAATCTCAAATGTATCCTTCCTGGTAAAATACTTTCTCAAAAAAAATAATTGTCTAGCCAGGCAATGACTAATATTGAAACAGCGGATATTGAGGTAAGAACAGAACCCATGATGCCTTGTTAGCCTAAATAAGTGTTAAAATAATCGAGTATAAAAAACATATGTTAAAAGGTAAACTAATAAAGGACTCTTTAAAGAGGGGATGGTGGATAGCAATATGCTTTATACCTTTTATATCGATGCTCAACTCTAATAAACTATTTTTACCCAGGGTATGAAAATATTGTTCAAAACTAATTTAGTCTTAATCATATTAAACATGTAAATGTAAGATAATGCCTGTAAAAATCGACCATTTATATGGTCTCCCTGTGGGATATGCTGATACTCAGCCTTTTTGAGGTGAACATATTTTTTCCGCAGAAGTGAATTCTTTTTGATATTCATCCCAATAAAAATCATAGTCTTCCACCGCTTGTCTATCCTGTGATAAAGCTTATGAAGCTTGCTGTATTATGTCTGTTACATGGAATGTCTGATTGAAGTGTATGTTTCGCAAAGCCTTAACACAACAACCCATTCATACATTAAAAAACATGTCTCTCTACTATCACAACTTCAGCAAAGCGTAGTGAAAATAATCCAGTCAAAAATCAATGAATTTGCTTGTAATGAAATCCACTAAGGAAAACTTGAAAGCTTTTCATGGTTTTATTCACAGCTGAATGCTCCAAGGTAAAATTTATAGCTTTCTCTTATAAATAAAACAATATAAAATAGTTTTTCACTGAAAATGTAGAGCTTTAATCTGAAAAACCCAAGACGACAAGATATCTGAGAACTATTGTTCTGAATTTATCATGTGTATTTGTGAAATATATGTATATTATACATACATTTATGTGACGAGAGTCACTTTGAACTTCGGGTACATGAGCCTAGAGACGCATTTGGGAGGTGCAGGACTGATATTCTATTTTGTTTCCCTGCCCTCTATGTTGAAGTCATGCTGTACCTACAATTCTAGGTGCAGGGTGTTTGTGTCGTCTATGCTACGTATGTCTAATAAATATTATTATTGATATCATTATTGTCTATGTTCATGTGTTATTATCTGCTAATAGGATTACTGTATGGTTCACTGTAGCCTTTTCCAACTCCCCTATCTAGAATATGTTTACAACTGTTAAAGGTTAGAGTGGTCTTTGTCTGTCTTGTTTGGAAAACACTTTCCTATTATCTGATACTGTATAATCTGAGCTCCCTGTTTATCCTCACAATCTGCTATTGTCCTATTGATCTGCTTCTTTGATATGTTGCAGGATGCTTCTTGGTGACCAGAGTTAATCCCATTATCAGTCTCTGGTCTAATTAGGACACAGACAGCAAGACACCAGATAGTGATTCCAGAGCTGTCACAGCAACATGCCAGGGAGGAATTTCTCATTGGCCGTCAGGCACTGTGTATATTATTCATTAAAGGCTCAATTAGGTGGACTGTCTAACCTCAAGATCTGCCTGCTGCCTCATTCCTAGGGAATGCTATCACCGCTCTTTCGGTGTACCAGTCCTTAATCTTTGGCTAAGGGCTGGAGAAAGGCAAGGGAGCGACATTAACAGATGTGACCCGGCGGGGTAAGGAGATCTGTTACAAATATATGAAGTAGAGCTTTCTAGCATCCTAATACTATTGTCAAACTGTGCTTCTTTGGCTTTTTTCGCCCTAGATATCTAACTGACAAAGGAGAGAGGGAGATGTAGAAATGGAGAGGCAGAGTGGGTGGCACAGGGTGGAGGTAAACTAGGGAGCTCATGTTAAAGGGGCACTACTACTACTACTTACAAAAACTAATTAGATTACTTGTGCATTACGAATAAAACCACATTGTAAAACACATGCTACTGTTTTTTTCTTTGTTTGAAGTAATTGCATGCATTTTGCATTTGCAGAACCATTTAGCACCAGCTTTTAGGAGTAGCTAAAAATTTTGCCTTGCGCGTCCTGAGGGTAATTAGCGCTAGCACTTTGTAATTAGTGATGGGCCGAACACCCCCGTGTTCAGTTCGCGTTCGAACACCCGAAAAAGCTCGACCGCGAACTCGAACACAAATCGAACACAATGCAAGTCAATGAAGCTCAAAAGTTCGAAAATTAAGGTCCCCTCCAAGAGGGCATATATGCAAGATATCAGCCAAAAAGGTGTATGGGGGTCCGGGTACTGCCCTGGGGGACAGGAAACAATGAGGGAAAAAAAGTTAACCCTTTCACTGCTGAGTGCTGAGCCATTTCACCGCTGTGCGCTGAGCTAATTTTTAACGCTTTTGCTAATATATAAACGTGATTTGAAGCCGTGGGAAATGTTTCATCACCAACGAGTGGGAAATGTTTGAGCAACAAGGAGTGGGAAATGTTTATGTCCCATAGGCTTCAATTTTAAAAATATTCCCGTTTTAATGCAATATCTAATAAACCGTTTATTATTATATTCTGCAGTAAAGAGTCTCTTTACCTTTAGATTTTTTTAGGATCTTTTAAGCATTTTTTGGATTTTTTTAAAAAAAAATTGTGAAAGAATTTCTTTGCGAACTTTCTACGATTGTCCCGAAGAGTTCGACGTTCGTGAATTTTCGAACATTCAATGTTTTAATCGATAATGGTACGTATCTGGCGGCGTGATGACAATCGCTAATTGGTAGCTGATGGTTCCCTTAGTTCATTATATCCATATGGGGCGTGTAGAAAGAAAATAAACAATATATAGTGCAGATGGTTTTAACACATAAAATTTGATTGTTGTATAATGTTCCACTCACAGATTGAAGAGCCCAAACACTGGCTCTAAGTGGATCAAGGCTCTTGGGTGCTTAACTTCTCCGCTTCTAAAGGTGACCCACGCCTTATAAAAGATGAAGTAGGACTCGTATAGGATGGACATGGAAAGAAATACGAGACAACTTCTTTGTGCAGATCTTTCACGGATTCAATAACATAAATGGAATTAGGCTAGTCAACTCACATTTGTTGGAGCTATAGACCAAGCTCTTGGTGTGTGCGCCTCAGGACTTGTTTTTTAGGTAAAGCCCAAACAACCTCTTTAGAAATCCAGAACAGCGGAGGAAATTACAATTAAAATTATTTATTTAAAACATAAATAAACAAAGTGCTGGCTCAGCCAGGAGACCAGGACGCGTTTCGCCAGACGTGCTGGCTTCCTCAGCTGGTTTACAGACTGGCTTTGATCTCTCTCTTATATAGTATGTATAAATGTATAAAAAAACAATTAACAATTAAAAGTCCCCACATGTTCCGAATTCCTTAATCAGCATGCATTCATTGCCCCAGACCGCACCACAGGCAGTGGGACAGAAGCTGCCATCTTGCGCATACGCTGTATCGTCATATGCGTTCCATCTTGCGTTCCATACAGCGCATGCGCAAGATGGCGGCTTCTGTCCCACCGCCTGTGGTGCGGTCTGGGGCAATGAATGCACGCTGATTAAGGAATTCGGAACATGTGGGGACTTTTAATTGTTAATTGTTTTTTTATAACCAGCTGAGGAAGCCAGCACGTCTGGCGAAACGCGTCCTGGTCTCCTGGCTGAGCCAGCACTTTGTTTATTTATGTTTTAAATAAATAATTTTAATTGTAATTTCCCCCGCTGTTCTGGATTTCTAAAGAGGTTGTTTGGGCTTTACCTAAAAAACAAGTCCTGAGGCACACACACCAAGAGCTTGGTCTATAGCTCCAACAAATGTGAGTTGACTAACTTAATTCCATTTAGGTTAGTGAATCCGTGAAAGATCTGCACAAGGAAGTTGTCTCGTTTTTCTTTCCATGCCCATCCTATACGAGTCCTACTTCATCTTTTATAAGGTGGGGTCACCTTTAGGCTGGGGTCAGACCAGCACACTTTTAACGTGCGTTCTGGCGCACATAATTACGGCCGCACTAGCAGCAGATGACGGGCAATGACGGCCACTATACGATGTACGGCCGCACAAAAGTCCGGCCGTGCAACGCAAGTGGAATTTGAACGCATTTTTTTGAGAACGCTGAACCGCTAGTACTGACGTACTGAGTGCGCAGCTGCGGCATAGCGGCGTGTTTGCGTGATTAGGAGATGTCAGACGCTGCTAATGTCCAGCCTACATAACGTCCAGACGCAAAAAGAGTTTTATTGACGATCCGTACAAAATCACGCCCGAAAATGCGCGTCGTCTGACCGTTTTTGCGCATTCCATGAAAAAATACGTCAATGCGTTCGGACGCACTTTTACACGTTCGCGGGGAAAAATGCTTTCGTCTGACCCTAGCCTTAGAAGCGGAGAAGTTAAGCACCCAAGAGCCTTGATCCACTTAGAGCCAGTGTTTGGGCTCTTTAATCTGTGAGTGGAACATGATACAACAATCGAATTTTATGTGTTAAAACCATCTGCACTATATATTGTTTATTTTCTTTCTACACGCCCCATATGGATATAATGAACTAAGGGAACCATCAGCTACCAATTAGCGATTGTCATCGCGCCGCCAGATACGTACCATTATCTTTGTCATTCTCACTGGTTTGGGGGAAACCACTAAATTTTCTGGTTGGCATTGGTTGATTGGTGGTGGTACAAGTTTGGGCGCCTGTCCATTTTTTCTTTGAATGTTTTAATCAAACTTCGAACCAATGCGAGCCGGCAGCCCATCCCTATTTGTAATACCTTACTTATCTTAACGCTAATTACTGATTGCGCTCCCCATGTTAAGTGTAGGATGTGCAATGACAGTGAGCTTGCAGAAGCTATCGCAATCACTGATGCGCTAACGGATTTTTCATGGGGGCATGCTTTAAAAGACACTTATCCTTGTGGTAACACTTACACATCCGAATGCTAACGTTAGCGTTCACGAAGGAATAGTGCCCTTCTAATCTACCCCCTGGTGATGTCCTTTGAATACATCCCACATTTCTTCGTTCCAGTTGCTCTATTGTAAACATATGATTTCTAGATATTGTTTTAATGTGCCTGCAATTTCCTCCTTATAGGTGCTGGTAAACTCCTTGGTGAACAGAAAAAGAGCAGCAATGCAGCAGGAGATGTCTGGATGCTGAGCCAGAAACCAATCATTGCCTTTCCCACCACAGCTGGTATTGGCGCTTAACCCTCTAGCATTAATGACATAGAGAGATAATTTTTCAGACAGATGTCAGCAACCCTGACCCTCCAAATGGTTTGAAACTACATTTTGAATAAGACTAAACTAGCCTATTGAGTAGCTGAGCATCATGGGAATAGTATCAAAAAACACGGAAGATCAACAAGTTTGTCTGAGTGTGTCCGCTCGCAGATTAACATGCATCTTAGAATAGGTCCACTGGTGTACACTTTTCTGACTACAAACAATGTTGGTCACTCAAGGAAGGTACTTACATCTTTATGAAGCCGTGTTTCCTAAGCAATACCTATTGTATTGTGTATGGGGAAAGAGGAAGTATTCAACTTAAAAATAGTTTTGCAGTGACACGTATAATTTACGTTTAGGATACCTTATATATTAAGTTCCTTATTACAGATTCTATTGCTACGAATGAGCTGCTAAGAGAGAGGAGCCACGGCCAGTTAAAAAGGGCATCACAGCACGTCGACACAGGTAGCACTTTTTGGACTCCACAGGACTTCATGCAGACCAGAGAGACCCCATGCTAGATCAAATTTATGCAATCTTGCCGAGCCGGCAGGGCACTGGGAATTACCTATTGCAAACAGCGAGTGAAGTGCATATTGCGTTGTCCTCAGCAGTTCGGGAGTTGAAGTGATTTGTTATGTTTTTGTTTAAAGCGATTTAGTATTATGTCATTACCCGTCTTGGCAAACTCGCATTGTTCCCGATTCTGACTTCTGGCTCACCTACCAATGTTCATGCAAGAGATACACGTGAAGTCAGTCCTTGCGTAAACTTTGGTTATCCACATCTATCTAATCAGGCCCACTCCTTGTCTTACATATAAAATGTTGCATTTTATAAATAAAATATTGAAGAATACCAGGAAAAGCAAGGTCATTTGTTTATGTCCTATCTTGTATTTATCTGTGACCCCATTTAGTACGTTTGACACAAAAGTAGCAACATGAACATGATCAGTGTTTCATAAAGTTATATTTGGAATGCTTGAAACAATACCCTGACCTTCTGAAACCATTACCGTAAACTTATTTAACTAATGGTAAAATATTATATCTAAAAAATGTGTGTGTATACGTATTACAGGGCTCAGATGTTAGATCATGTTCCCAAAATCCCATAATTCACAATGACTTGAAATTATAAAGTTAGTTTGGTTGAAGAACCAGCATTAATAGTTCAACAAATAAAAAGGTATTAATGGATCAATTGCTCAAAACAAATAAATAGGGGGTAACCCAGATAGCATTGAATCAAAATCAAAGCGACACGAGTGTTGGGAGTTAGATAAAACATAATGTTTAATAAAATCAATGATAAAACTAGTATCTAGATATCCTCCAATAAGGGGAGGCAAGGCAAAACCTAAGAGAACATAAACAGAAAACAGCAACAAAAGCCCAACTCAATTGCCAGCACAACCAATCAAAGAATACTAGATATTGCAGAACACCATGCAATGCATACTAAGACACAGCACCCCAGAACCTAGCTACAAAAGGTCTCAGCAAGTATGAAACGGGCCAACGAGGGTCCGTATCAATAGTAGATACAAAAATACTGAAAGCACTGAACGGTAGACACAAACACATTAAAAGGGACAGAGAGACTCAGGCAGACACAATGACAGATACACAGACAGCAACACCCAGACATAAAATGACTGTCACACATACACAATGACAAACAGACAAAATTAGCAGGGACACAGACCGTGAGACATTTACACAGAGACACTGACAGAGAGACATAAACACACACACACTGATTGCCACATGACCACCCTCTGACAGAGACATTGGTGGGGACAAAGAAACACAAACAAAGGAACATATAAAGACACAAACACACCACATACCGTAAAAACATCAAGTGTAGAGTGCCAGGAGAATTTATACCGGGGAAGAAAAGCACAATGCCAGGACTATCCTTGTAAAAATATGGAGCAGTTTGACCCAAGAGACTATTATTTCTGTCACACCAGTTCAACAAAGCTCTACAAATCTTTCCATGTTTTAAGTGTCACTGTAGCGAAAAATAGGGTGTATACATTCTTATAGTACTTTTTTCTGTAATATTCATTGGGTACTTAGAGAACCAGGTGAAGCCAAACTCACAAGTAAATGAAGAAACCCAAGGAAGCTGGCACAGTGACTAGAAATGATGGCAAGACCACCTTTGTCACACTCATCAGTGTTATCATCGATTTGGCTGTATTGATAGCCTTTTTGAATCTTGACATTGCTGCCACTGATGAGTGCACAATAAACGTGGTCTTGCCATCATTTCTAGTGCCAGCTTCCTCTGTATACTTTTAATTTAAATACCATTGTGACTATCAAAACGAGTTGTGTGTAGGGATGAGCTGTTCGGTTCAATCAGTTCGGAGTTCGACTCGAACATTAGCAGTTCGACAGTTCGCGAACTTCGAACTTTTTGGCGTGTTCGAAAAATTAGTTTTTTGAAAAAAGTATGGAAAATGCTTAAAAAATACTAAAAAATCTAGAAATAAAGAGACTCTTTACTGCAGAATATTATAAGCAACGGTTTATTAGATATTGAATTAAAAAACTACCCAGGGCAAGAAGGCATGCATGTGGGCGATGATTAGCAATGGACGGACTGTGTACGTCGTCAAGAAGCTGTATGTATAATAGCATAAACATGTTACATACACATAACACACATTACATACATCTACCAACATATGTCAACACATGCTGCAGCGTAATGTATTATCTGTTTGTCAGACAAATGTGACTGTCATAAAATTATTCTGGCTTTATTTAAAATATTTGCAAACGTGTACATTTTTCTGAAACTTTCACACCTCAAAATTACATGTGCTTAGAGTGCATGAGGCTTGCATAGGATTTTTTGCGCCGCATGTGTGTTTCATCTTTAAAATGCTGCAATGGTTGATGTGGATTTTCTAGCTTACAAGGAAAGCATGCTTTACAGTCTGCCTAATGTCTAAGTGCAAAGATTCTCACCTCTAAATGACATTTGCTTACAGCAGGGCTCTCAAACGGTGTAAACAACAGGTGTTAATTAGTGTTTGGAAATAACATGCGCTTCTAATTAGTCTGGTCTCATGCATTTGATACATTGCCTGCAGACTGAGTGTGGCTCCTGCACATGTATGAACACTGTGCTTCTGAATTCTAAGAAGTGTTCATTTCTACTACCGTACATGTTCCTCTGATATGCTGTTTAACCCCTTAAGGACCAGGGTTCTGTATAGCCAATCATTAATGATGTAGATGTTACGTCATTTGTCATCAAGGGCTTAATAAAATCTTTATCACACGCCTTAGATTTAAACGTAATATTCCAGTATTTGTATGTCATGTACCTCTCCCGAAGGGCCTATGTGAGCATACAATTATTATTGTGTTAGATCTATAGTTTTGGTGCAAGCGTGGTGGAAGGGCTTGCTGCTTCTGCATTAGTAACACAACACCACGTGAAAATGTCTATCATAAAGCGTACAAGCTGAGTCCCTAGAATCTCTGACTATCCATTGTCATATATACCTTGCTTTATACATATACATTCCCTCATCTAACAGGATAGTAGCCAGTCCCCGTGCATTTTAACCCCTTAAGGGTGGCTAGGTGTCGTGTGTGGGTCTCTGATGGCAATGTTTCTATACATCCTAGAAATACACCACTTCACAGGCAGGTTATGGGGACCTCCTAGGCACGATATTTGAAGGAATTTTTCGGTTTTATTTGTAACCCTTATTTTATGGAAAACTCACTGTTCCTTTAAAAACGTCCTTTTTTAACTTTTTGTCCTTGTTTCCTGTCCCCCAGGGCACTACTCGGACCCCCATACACCTTTTATGGAAAATATTAGGCAGTGGATTAGGCAGTGGCTGAGTGACAGACAACAGAGGGTTGTGGTAAATGGAGTTTATTCGGCACAAGGTCTTGTTACCAGTGGGGTACCTCAGGGGTCAGTACTTGGACCCATTCTCTTTAATATTTTTATTAGTGATATTGCAGAAGGTATTAATGGAAAAGTATGTCTTTTTGCTGATGACACAAAGATTTGCAACAGGGTTGACGTTCCTGGAGGGATCAGCCAAATGACAAATGATTTAGGTAAACTAAAAAAATGGTCGGAGTTGTGGCAATTGAGTTTTAATGTGGATAAGTGCAAGATAATGCACCTGGGACGTAAAAACCCAAGGGCTGAATATAGAATATTTGATACAGTCCTAACCTCAACATCTGAGGAAAGGGATTTAGGGGTCATTATTTCAGAGGATCTAAGGGTAAGTAGTCAATGTAATAGAGCAGCAGGAAATGCTAGCAGAATGCTTGGTTGTGTAGGGAGAGGTATTAGCAGTAGGAAAAGGGAAGTGCTCATGCCACTGTACAGAGCACTGGTGAGACCTCACTTGGAGTACTGTGTGCAGTACTGGAGACCGTATCTCCAGAAGGATATAGACCTCTTAGAGAGAGTTCAGAGAAGGGCTACTAAAATGGTGTACGGCTTGAAGGAGAAAAGTTACCAGGAAAGGCTTAATGATCTTAACATGTACAGCTTGGAAAAAAGACGAGACAGAGGAGATATGATAGAAACATTTAAATACGTAAAGGGAATCCACAAGGTAGAGGAAGGGGGTATATTTAAAAGGAAACAAAATAGCAAAACAAGAGGACATAGTCTTAGATTAGAGGGGCAAAGGTTTAAAAGTAACATCAGGAAGCATTATTTTACTGAGAGGGTGGTGGATACATGGAACAGTCTTCCAGTAGAAGTGGTAGAGGCCAAAACAGTAATTGAATTTAAGCAAGCATGGGATAGGCATAAGGCTATCCTAAACAAAAGATAAATCCAGCTAAAGTATCCATGTAATTGGGCAGACTAGATGGGCCGAAAGGTTCTTATCTGCCGACATTTTTCTATGTTTCTATGTTTCTATGTTTCTATATCTTGCATATATGCCCTCTTGGAGGGCACTCTAAAAATCAAACTTTTGAGTCCCATTGACTTGCATTGAGTTTGATTCGCGTTCGAACTCGAACTTTTGAAATTGTTCGAGTTTGAATGCGAACCGAACACGGGGGTGTTCGGCTCATCCCTAGTTGTGTGGCAGAATCTGACCTTGATCTCACCAGCAGCATCTATTCTTGTATAGTACACCCATTTTATAATACACCCATTCTCTGATTTTGATGAGGGGGATAAGCCATATATTTCAAAAATATAACTGTTGTGGGGACATTTACTCCATAAAGGGCCTCACACATGTTCTATCATTTAAAAGTAGCTGATTATGCAGATGATGTCCTCCTCTTGGTCACAAACCTAGATTGCTCCCCCAAGAGCTTCAGGTCTACACATCCATGTCAAATTTTAAACCCAATCTTTCTAAATGCAAACTCGTAGGCATGGGGGTTCCTAAATACACGCAATTGCATCTCCAAACTTACATCCCCTTTCGATGGGTATCGAATGGTCTCTTCTCCCTGGGAGTCTATATCTCTGTACCACTGGACGACCCATTTAACCTTAATTACACACCCCTTTTATCCCATTTCAGATTTTAGGGAATGGAATAAACTGCATTTTACTGGGTTTAGCCACATGAATATGAACATTCTACCTGGGCTTCTGTATCAGTTTCATACAGGTCCAACCTTGGTTTTTCGCACGTCTTACAGCAGCCTTTCTCTCCTTTGTCTGGGCACCTAATCGACAACCTTACATAGAGGGGGGAGAGATTAAAACGAAAATGCACTTTAATGAGGTGGATGTGAATAGTTACATAGGAATAGACAGTGATCACAATCCACCATGGCCGAGAGCAGTACCAAAGGAGCAGATGTTTAGGCTCTGTAGGAACTGCACAGAAGAGGACCATTGTAACATTCAAACAGAGAGACAAATTGGAGACGTCATTGATAAGGGTTATAAGAAGGACGAACTAGAAAGAATTATGGGAGAAGTCCAAGGCCTGGATAGAAGATCCTTATTGAAAAACAAAAAGCGAGAGAATAAGGAATTAAATGTCCCTATTATTTTAGATTTCAATAGACAGAACAAAAAGATTAAGAAATCAATACAGACATATTGGCCAATATTGAGAAGGGATCCCGTTCTGAATGGAATATTACCACCTAAACCTCCGGTTATATTCAGACTAGGGGGAAGTTTGAAACATAAATTGGACAGAAGTCATTTAAGTGGAGAGTGTAACCGAACAAACTGGTTTGGATTATATCGACGGGTATAAATTTGAGACGCATTAGAGGATATTACAGAAAGAGGAACCCTGCAGAGAGGCAGGCGAAACGTATCTCTGGCCATTTTATATTTTATTATTTGTTTTATATCTGTTTTTATAATAAAATATCATTTTTTACATTTATTGGATCTATATCTCATTCAACCGGAACATCTTCCAAGGGAGGAACATTCCACCAAGGTACAATCCATGGAAGGACTAGAAGAATGGTGAGACCCCTTTAATAATCTTGACCCTCTGCAATCTGGCTTTCGCTCACTGCACTTGACAGAAACGACTCTTGCAAAACTGATGAATGACTTTGTAACTGCTAAATCTAATGGGTGCTACTCTCTGCTCATCCTCCTTGACCTCTCTGCCGCCTTGGATACAGTTGACCACTCGCTCCTCCTTCAAACTCTTACAGGGTTATTCAGAGAGAGGTGAAACTCTGGAGAACTTTTGGAGAAGTGAGAATTCTAGGTCAAAATAGCCAAACCAGAAAAGTTTTCCCATTTATCTCACTTTCCAAATCGGCTATTTGGTCCAGAATGTTCTCTTCTCCTGCCAATTCTCCTGGTGTTCACCTTTCTCTGAATAACCCTGTAAATCTGTTAATCTGTATCTCGTTCCCTTTGGTTATTGTAAAGTGCTGCGGAAACTGTTGTCGCTATATAAATGACACTAATAATAATAGTGGAGTGATTATCTGTCAAAACAACCACCCCGACCCGCGAGGGCAACTGTCCGATCGGCTCCCTAGTTGAGCCGTACTTGTATGCCATTGGACTCTTTCCAGAGCAGAACTTCTGACCTGAACTTCTCTGTTTCCGAGATATCCTTCAGCCGCCATCTGATAGACATTCCCTTTCTCCCCTTTCCAATTGTCCCTGGGTTACTCCCCCTCCTTTTCCTTTATATATTAGTACCTGAACAAAACCTTTATCATGTGGTTGACAGGACTGCAGCACAACTTCTTTAGCATATGGTTTTCATTGGACAATTGTATACATGGTATTCATATTCTGGGTTGCATATGCCAATGTTGTTTTTATTCGATTTGTACGATAACAGTGATGCATTATTTTTGTACTGTATTTTCTATGCTGTACTCTCATTTTATAAAAGTTTCCAATAACGTGGGGTGCTACTACAATGTCTATTTCAATATTCTATTAAATCCTACAGTAGCTTAGAGGTTTCACTCTTCTGCAAAACAGCATATAATTATTTCCACATTACTTCTCTGTCCATATTTTTTTTTTTTTGAGGAAGGATTTTACCAGGAAGGATACATTGAGATTTCTCTTGTTTTCAAGTATGTCCTGGGTGGCGAGTATGTACCGTTAGGTGTCTTGCCCAAGGACACTTACTGGAGAGGTGCTCTTGCTGGGATCGAACCCATGACTCCACAGGCTCTCTCCACGCAGAGCAGTGATGTTACCTCTACCCCACCCACTCCTCCTTTTAGAATTGTTTCAGCCTCAAGGATTAATTTTCACCTGGAACACAATGGTCCTTAATCTACCGGTTACACACACACACTTCGAATTCATATATTCTTAGGCTAGGGTCAGCCGAAAGCATTTTTCCCCGCGAACGTGAAAAAGTGCGTCTGAATGCATTGACGTATTTTTTCACTGAATGCGCAAAAACGGTCAGACGATGCGCATTTTCGGGCGTGATTTTGTACGGATCGTCAATAAAACTCTTTTTGCGTCTGGACGTTATGTAGGCTGGACATTAGCAGCGTCTGACATCTCCTAATCACGCACAACACGCCGCTATGCCGCAGCTGCGCACTCAGTACGTCAGTACTAGCGGTTCAGCGTTCTCAAAAAAATGCGTTCAAATTCCACTTGCGTTGCACGGCCGGACTTTTGTGCGGCCGTACATCGTATATTGGCCGTCATTGCCCGTCATCTGCTGCTAGTGCGGCCGTAATTATGTGCGCCAGAACGCACGTTAAAAGTGCGCTGGTCTGACCCCAGCCTTAAACTGACCTGTTTTCTTTTTAATATCCCTTCTCAATGTTTTTTTTTCTTGTAAAGGAAGTTGTCACAATTTCGGTATTTGTTTGTATATAAAATGACCTGTGAGATAGAATTATATACTCCAATATACGAAGCCATAAGGGTCGAGGAACACGGTCTTACCCACTTATTTTTTAAAAAAAATACAAAGATGTAGAACGTATACCGTAGCAAAGACAGTTTTGCTTAGAAACAATCGGAGGTTGGCTTAGAGTTCCTTTATTTATTTACTAGGTGGAAAGCCTGCCCAGAGGGCAGTCTATTGTTAAGCGAAGCAGCTCACATGGATATATTTGCCCCAGCTCACATGGGTATATTTTCCCCCAGCTCAAATGGGTATAATTGCCCCCAGCTCAAATGGGTATAATTGCCCCCAGCTCACATGGGTATAATTGCCCCAGCTCACATGGGTATATTTGCCCCAGCTCACATGGGTATATTTGCCCCAGCTCACATGGGTATAATTGCCCCCAGATCACATGGGTATATATTTGCCCCAGCTCACATGGGTATATTTGCCCCAGCTCACATGGGTATATTTGCCCCAGCTCACATGGGTATATTTGCCCCCGCTCACATGGGTATATTTGCCCCCCAGCTCATATGGGTATATTTGCCCCCAGCTCGCATGGGTATATTTGCCCCCGCTCACATGGGTATATTTGCCCCCAGCTCACATGGGTATAATTGCCCCCCGCTCACATGGGTATATTTGCCCCCAGCTCATATGGATATATTTGCCCCCAGCTCACATGGGTATAATTACCCCCAGCTCACATGGGTAAAATTGCCCCCAGCTCACATGGGTATTATGGCCCCCGCTCACATGGGAATATTTGCCCCCCTCTCACATGGGAATTTTTGCCTCCCAGCTCCCGTGGGTATAGTTGCCCCAGCTCCTGTGGGTATAAGTGCTCCCAGCTCACATGGTTTAAAGTGCCCCCAACTAAGACGCTGGATGCGCGCGCAGCCTCTACCTGTCGGCCACGCGCGCATCCAGGAGAACAGGAAGCGCGCGCAGCCGCCGGATAGAGAGTGCGCGCGCATCCTGTAGAGCCGGATGCGCTCAGAGCAGACGGCGATAGGCTGCGCGCGCATCCTGGTCCAATGGATGCGCGTGCAGCCTATAGCTGTCTGCTGCGAGCGCATCCGGCTCTACAGGATGCGCGCACAGCCTTTACCCGGCTGCTGCGTGCGCATCCTGTAAACGCAGCGACACGCGCCGCAGCGGTTACAAGATGCGCACGCAGTAGCCGGGTAGAGGCTGCGAGCGCATCCGCTCTACAGGATGCGTGCGCAGCCTCTACCCGGCTGCTGCGTGCGCATCTTGTAACCGCCGGGCAAGCGCACAGCCGGCTCGTGCCGCGGCGGTTGCATGCGCGCGCAGCCACCGCCGCTGGTTGCGCGCGCATGCGCAGTACAGGGTGGCGACGAACACGCCAAGCCTTACTGTATTAGGCTGGGGTCAGACGAGCGTGATTTCTACGGGCTGTACGTCCGTGCAGTACGGACATCGTCAGTACGGATGACGCAGTAGTGGTCACACAGTCCGTTTTTTCACTGAAGTTATTTTTGACGGATGTAGGAGGGAAAAATAAATTACAATGAAAAAACATTCTGTCCGTCAAAAATGCTGGACGTATAAATGCAGTCCGTCTGACATGCTCCATCACTCACACACAAAG
This sequence comes from Leptobrachium leishanense, assembly GCA_009667805.1. Taxonomy (NCBI): domain Eukaryota; kingdom Metazoa; phylum Chordata; class Amphibia; order Anura; family Megophryidae; genus Leptobrachium; species Leptobrachium leishanense. The sequence goes on along the minus strand of CM019066.1, from coordinate 137,629,960 downwards.
CTATGCAGACGTTGTGGACGCAGCGCACTCCGCACGTCCGTTCTAGCAGTATTACGTTCTTGCCTAACCTGCGTCGTTTGCCGCGGCCGTTGTGCGTCCGCAGTTCAGTGCGGACGTACTTCATGTGTCAGGCTCCAATGGACTTTCTTTCATGCTATCACGGACGTACTTTTAGGCGCAATCACGGACGTGAACACTACGCTCGTCTGACACCAGCCTTATAGTATAGATTATTCATTGCTATCATCAATCATTACCAAGTTATTATTTGGAGGAGAACCCCCTCCCCAAACTTTAAGATAATTTTACTTTGCTATTTTCTAAGGAACTAGTCCTCTTTTGGACAGAGACTTCTCATATATTGCATTCTCCCTCTCTCAACAGTTTCACAAAGAGCCATTGACTTTGAACTTTTGATTAAAGTCCAGTTAAGCCATTAGTCACAGTGAATGGTCTGAGAGCAGCTTCTTATTCTGTGAAAATAAATGAAGTTGCTTCACTATCTTATCTTAATGGGAAAAGGCAATAGAGCTAAAGAATTTCCTTCTATTGTGTTTCTAAATCGATCCATTGTCTCACTTTCCAGGTTTTAGTTTAACTTAGGCAATTAATCTTATATGTGTCTCATAGCGAAGAATAGGAGATGGGTTTTGTAGGGAAAGATCTCATGGGCTGGCAGTGTCACTTACCTAATATTTAGATTATTCACACTAATGTTAATAAATTCAAACTCTTCAAGGATCCATATTGGTACACTAGCAAAATGTTGTTATGGGGTTATCCGAGATGTGGACAGAATTTAGCAAGTAGACAGCATTATGAGATTTTGCTGCCACCCAGGAAAAAGCCTAGTGGGCCATGGGTTTACAAGGAGATCAAATGATCTCCCCAGCTTCCCTTTGTCATCACTACCAACCAGAAGGAGATAAAGATATTTCTAGGCCGGCATGTCAACTTTCCGAGCAATTCAACTGACCATGTCTTTCTAGCATTGCCCAAGAACCTCCAACAACTATCCACCTCAATCCTGCTCCCACCTATCTGAACGGGAAATTGTATATTATATAAATACACAACATAAGTCCCATGTTTGCTGAAGGCGAAGAAATAGGATTAACATTTTGGGCCCTATTACATTCCTCGCGCACTATTGTGCGCGTGCGCAAAAACGCATTAAAGCGGGGGGCAAAACCCTTTGCGCTGAACGTTGGATTACGACGTTCGTGCGCAAAATGCGCGTTAACGTCTAACGCGTGTGACCCTGCGTGAACCCTTTGCGAGCGCAATTTAGTACGCGCATCCTATACTTAATATTGTGAGCGCAAATGCGCTTGTGCGCTGGTACGCGGATAGTATTACAATATTAGTGCAAAATTTAACGGACAATGGTTGGGCACAGAATTTTAACGTCTTTGAAAAGCTGGTGGTAACGGCAAATTGTAACATCCTGACCGTACCAAACTGCGGATTCACAACGTAGAACGTCGATGTGCACATTTTTTACTAGATCCGTCAAAAATGACGGCCACTACCTTGTCTTCCGTCAGAACGTACGTCTGTTGTGCGCAGTCCGCACAAAATGCTGGACTCGCATTAAAAATTACATTGCGCTCATTGATTTCTACGCGCAACAGTACTTTGCACGCATTTTTGCGCGTCGGTGTTACGAGCGCAATTTCCCAACGGATGAAAAAATGCACGAGGAATGTAACTCCAGCGGTGATTTTCGTGCGTTAACGTTTAATGCTTCGCACAAAAAAAACGTGTTTAGCGTGTGTTTTTGCGTTAAGAATGTAATAGAGCCCTTTGTTGGCAGAAAATAAGTAAATAATTTAGATTGGACTAAATGCAGGGCCGTCTTTAACGCGGGGCAAAAGGGGCAGCTGCCCCGGGCCCAGTCACTTGAGGGGCCCAAAGCAGCTGCCCCATTGGGCCCGCGGCAAAGACCACCGGCGCCACCGAAAACAACTTGTGTTGTAACGTAAGTTAAGTTGTAACTACTTGTCCTCAGGCTCCGCTCCGTATATGAAGCTGCCGGCGGCGGTGCGCCATCTGGCGCGGTTTGTGTCACAGATTCACAGAGGGCCCGGGCTGGCAGCAGGCAGCCGCAGAGCCACTGCAGCGCCAGCGTGTCTGCCTTCCTTCCAGCAGACACAAGGCTGAGAACGGCACACATGCTGTTGGTGCCGCCCTCTTCACGTACCACGTGATGCGGGGCGGCGCGCATGCGCAGAACATCCCCGCATGATATGCTGCATTTATCGGAGCCGCTCAGAGAGACAGAGCCCAAGGCCCAGCAGCACTGACTGTCGAATCAGATTAAAGGTCGGTGGCTCATATGGTTGGTTGACACTGCACAACAGCAAAAGTTCAGTTCTGACTGGGGTCAATAGGTTATAACAATGAAAATACAGTATGTAAGTACCCCCAAGTACATACATACACTGAGGAGGTTAAACACTAGAGCGACTAGCGCTAAGCAGATGGTAATATATTTAGTGCACAGTGATTAAAAATCGTACCAATGCACTCACACTCACTCACAATACAATGTGCAGCAGACAAAGGTTTCTTTCGTGTCCGAAATTTGTACCAGTTCACTCACAGAATACTAGAGGATGCAGGCACATAAAGGTTTGCCTGCATCCTCTAGTATTCTGTGAGTGTGAGAGTGAACTGGTACGAATTTCAGACATGAAAGAAACCTTTATGCTACACATTGAATTGTGTGAGTGCATTGGTACGATTTTTAATCACTGCACTAAATATATTACCATCTGGTTAGCGTTAGTCTCTCTATTGTATAACACCCTCAGTGTATGTATGTACTTGGGTACTTACAGTATTTTAATTTTTATTATGTAGCAAGACGTCAGTAGGAAGAGACGTTCACGGAGAGTGTGATCATAACCCAATGTGATATGATGGTTTATAATTAGTTATATATGTCAATACATAGGTTAACAGTTCTTGTTCAAAGAAAAAGGTTAAAATTCAGGATAAATGCAGGAGGCTAGCATTCATCATGGTGGATTAGATATATATAGCTGTTGGATGAAGTTCACAGCCGCCAACGTGTCCTCAGGCCCAAATTAGCTGCCAATGCGCCACCGGTGCTGTCCCCAGGCCCAAATTAGCTGCCAATGCGCCACCGGCATGGTCTCCAGGCCAAAATTAGCTGCCAACGCGCCGCCGGTGCTGTCCCCAGGCCCAAATTAGCCGCCAACGCGTCCCCAGGCGGCCAGGCCTGTCGCAGCAGCAGCACACACGACTGGAACAGAGTTACTGCTGTCAGAACGAAGTTCAAGTACCATACCAACTAACTGACAGTGCCACTGGGTTATTAAGATATTAACATGCCTTTTCTCCCAAGAACATAACGGTTAATAAAAATATGAGAAAGAGGCTATAATTGGCGTGTACGTACTGTTACAGATCAGTCTAAGGACTTGTTTGTGAGCTAGTTCTTTGGTTACATTATTAAAGCTTTTTGAGACAAGTCGATGATGTATTTGTGGTTTTTATGGGATGTGAGAGATTGTGAGTGTATTGGTACGATTTTTAATCGCTGTGCACTAAATATATTACCATTACCATATAACCCCCTCAGTGTAGAGCAAAATTATGAGGTGGGCAGACTTTCGGGGGGGGGGGGCCCAAAATAATGTTTGCCCAGGGTCCAATCAATATTAAAGACGGGCCTATGGTTTACTATAAAAGTCACCTTGATCATGATCCTTTCAGAGCAGTTCATACGAATCGTAGATGGTTTGCAGTGACATGTGACAACTCTTGGAAAGAGAATTGACAGTACTTTGCAGGATGGATGGGGAGGTAGGACTATTTGCGTGTATATTTTTAGACTTTCACACATGGGTCCAATAATTAGAACGGATGGTGGAGAAGCCTTGGTTGGTATTTAGAAGTGTGTCTAGGTTTCTGCTTCCAGGAACAGCTGCAACCATAGCTCAAAAAGTCTCCAAATCAGAAAATTTTGATAAAAGTGTAATATACACTACTAAATGCTGTTACGTTAGTTCCTGACACACACAAAAACAAACAAACCGAGCACAATAACCCTACACTGAATGCAGCACATCGGTTTTATCATTTGCAGGGACACATGAAGATATGCAGGGTTATCCAAAGAGATTCGAAAAGTCACCGCACGTTCGGTGACTTTTCGTTCTCTTCAATTCGGTTCCTTTTGCCGATTGCATTTCGGTGACCCTGCGGTGTATTCAGCAAACAGCACAGGGTCCCCGAATTGCAGGGAAAAGCTGCCGTAAACTCACCGAAAACTAACCGAATGCACGCTGAAAACAAGCAAAAACATCTGGATTAACCTTCGAAGAGGAGCCGAACAGGAGCCGAAAAGGAGCCGAATCACACAGAGCCGAAGCAGCTGTGACGTAGAGGAGGCAGTGAATAAATTAGAAAAACCATTTGTATGAATCTGGGAAAAAGAAACGCTGTTTGCAAAGAAACTACTGAGCGAAAATGTCTGAAATTTTCACAGGAGGTCCAGGGAATGATAATAAAGAGGGCTGTTACAAAAAAAATAAGCAAACTGAAAAAAAAAAAAAAAAAAATCGGACTTTTAATTTTTTTTTAAAAAAATTCAGAAAAATGCTTAAAGTATCCTAAAAAATCTATAAATAAAGAGACTTTTTGCTGCAGAATTTTATAATGAACGGTTTATTAGATATTGAATTAAAACGGGAATATTTTTAACATTGAAGCCTATGGGATTCTCCTGAATAAATTTGCCGAATTAAACCACCGAATGGCAGGGCATTAGGGGAACCTTTCACTGCTGGTTTGTGTTCTCTGAATAGCCGAAGCAGTGCTTTTTGATGGGGATTTCACTGCCCTCGAACAGGGACCGAACAGGCACCGTATGTGCAGGCAATTCGCCAGGATTTGGAGAATTGCCTGCTCTCTGGATAGCCGAATGGCCAGGAAAGGTAACCGAACGCTGATTTTCAGCGTTCGGTTACCTTTCTCAAGCAATTCGAATCTCTTTGGATAACCCTGATAGTTTCTCATCTGTGCATTACAGCAAAGTTTGGTATCTCACAAAATAAGAGGGGGCACAGTTTTTAGAGAGAAAATATGAAATATTGCTGCAACTGACAGCAGATAAAGAGAGCAATTTATACATGGTTATAACCAACAAAAGGCTGTTAATCTACACAAATCATTAGTATAAAAGTACAGTAATTACTTGTAAAGCTGTTATTCATGAATATTATCTATATACACCTCCTGAGCCGGCACAGGAAATAAGTATTCTGTCAATACATATAAAGGCTTATTCTCTAACCACCATTCTCTCCTTGAATGAACTATGATAGATTGTGGCATGACAAAGTAATGGCTGTTTGTGTTCCTTGCCGAGACCCTGATCGGGTTGGACTGCCAAGTTGTCCTGGCGACCTCCAATTGAAGTTGGCTGAATGCTCGATCTTGTGCTGGATCTTGAAGCGACGACGAGGCCATACTCATAGCCTGGAAGGACATGTGGTGACTACTCCGCCACCTGCTATATGCTATTGTAGCGTTCACTCCCGGAGGAGCCGCTGAATTTAAACCTCGGGTCAGTCTCCCCGCACTAGGGAATAAATATACACCAGCACTGTTGTGGATTTTATAAGTTATATAGTTTACTGATCTCAAATAAACTGACATATATATTTACAGAAGTTCGCAATGCGAGAAACGCGCAGAGGAAAAGAAAAATGAATATTAACCCCTTCGTTGTTGGAATGTGAGTCCCGTACAGGTTGTGTCCCAAAAAGGTGTACGTGTATGCGTGTGTTGGTACCCGGGTACAAGATTCAACAGGCCAGTGAATAATTTAAATGGGTCTTCGACTAGTCACGTTGGGGCCCTGTAGGTTTAGACAAACTACCAGCGTGCTTTATTAGTTTACTGTGGCCGGGAAGGCCTCTCACCCATCTGCCGGATACGCTGCGCTCTGCTCGACCCAGGACGTCTCTCCGCTTTACTTGACTGGGACTCTCTGCCACCGGATCCGCTTGACTTGCTTGTCCGTTTCTGCCACAAGATGCTCAGCTCACCGCCTGCACTCCCATTAGGTCATCTGCCATCTCCTAACTCAGGGTCCTTCAGCTACTCTGTATCTGTATAAACTTATCAGCGGTGGATCGCTAGGTCTCTGGCAAGTAATGTGAACCGATCTCCAGGTCCGCAAGGCCGCACCTGCGCTCCGGCCTGGTCACGATCATTGTCTGTCTCACGTGCGTCTTGCTCTCTTCACTCCTCGGCGCGCTCTGCGCTTCCTCTGCACGAGGCTGCGGATGTAAGTCTCTTCTTCCCACCCACTTCCTGTTCCCGGCGCAAAGCATGCTGGAAAACGTAGTCCCATTGTCCAGTGTCTCTTACATTGCGCTTGTCTCCCTCTGGTGGCCAAAAATAAGTACTACAGCAACAGTGTTTTAAACCAGCGCTACACTCTTCCCCTCCTAGAAATCTTGGGTCTCTCCAAGGAGGTATAAGAGTTGCATTACATTTCAACATAACATTAGGCAACATATACAGGCTCAGCAGCAAGCATACAATGGGTTAGATACACTTCCTCAAGTTGACTCATACTTCTGACTACCTCAGCTAATATAGCAGACACTTCGGGCAACCTTCGGACTGTGGTAACAGCCTCTTCAGTGCTATGTCCTGGTGAGTCGTATGTGAGTCTTTGAGGGGGTCGGACAGAACGTTTTGGCTCTGGCTCAATCAGTTCTTCTTCAGGTGGAAGTACTACAGGTGCGGGTTCAGTTCTTTCATCCACAACTGGAACAGACATCTCTTCGGAGTATGATCCTTCCAGTGAAGGCATAAAACTGTAATCATAGGATGCGGCTTCAGGAACTACAGGAATTTCAGAAGTCTCGGGAACTTCCAATTTGAATTCAGGAGCCTCAGGCCTCAGGTTACTTTCCCACCGTTCAGGAACTGGAATGACCTCTTCAGGCTCTAGTGAGCTCACCCAGTCCAGACAAAAGCTTTCTTCCTCACTGTCCCCTTCACTCTCTTCAACAACCCGTGTCTGCTGAGACTGAGTAACGGGAGTTAAGCGTGGAGCAGGCGGGTTAGGCAGAGAAAGTTCGTCACCAGAACAATGTAGACCTGAAGAAATCCATCTATCCGCCAACTTATGCCTTGGCAGCAGCACCCATGTTCTTCACAACAAACCCTATCACTGGGTTGTAGATCCTGTATCCGAACTTTCAAATCATAGTTCCTCTTATTCCTCTGTTCCCTGTTTCCTGAGGTCAAACGGGCCTGTTCAAACGCAGAGGCCAAGTTCTTCCGAAGTCTATCCACATAATTTCGGTGAGAAGCTACCGACGTCTGGTCCAGAGATAGCCCAAATGCCAAATCAACCGGCAGTCGAGCTTCTCTTCCGAACATAAGATGGTACGGTGAGTATCCAGTAGCGTCACTCTCCGTACTGTTGTATGCATGGACTAGCGTAGCTATGTGACGACTCCAACTCTGTTTCTCTCTGTTTGACAGTGTCCAACATGTTTAGCAGCGTGCGATTGAACCTTTCGGGTTGAGCATCACCTTGAGGGTGATATGGTGTAGTTCGGGTCTTCTGAATTCCCAACAGTTCCAGTAATTGCCCAACAAGCCGACTCTCAAAGTCTCTACCCTGATCAGAGTGTATTCTCCTTGGTAGGCCATAGTGAACAAAGAACTTTTCCATTAGAACCTTCGCCACCGTAGGAGCACGTTGGTCTTTCGTGGAAAAAGCTTGGGCATAACGTGTGATATGATCAATCACTACTAGAATATTTCCCTGCCCACTAGCATCCGGCTCTAAGCACAGGAAATCAATGCACACCAAATCAATGGGTCCTTGACTTTGTAGGTGGCTCATTGGAGCGGTTCGGGTCGGTAGGGTCTTCCTCTGGATACACCTCAGACATGAATGGCAGTAACTTTCCACTTCAGCTCTCATGCAGGGCCAATAGAATCTGTCTCGCACCAGCTTAAAAGTTCTCTCTGCACCTAAATGTCCATCGTGTAATGACCGCGACACATCCTCTCTGTGCTTAGTGGGAAGGAACAACTGTTGGGTCTCTTCCGCATTGCTCGAGGGGCCCCTTCGGTAGACCACCCCATCCAACATCTTCAATCGTTCCCACTCTTTATATACCAATCTGGCCCCATCTGGGGAATTCGTCAGGAGAATCTCCCATTGGTTCGCGTTTAAGGCTTTCATGGTTAATGCAATCAAAGGGTCTCCAACCTGATCAGCTCTCAGGTCCGGTTTCAAAAAAGTAGGTAAACTTTCATCCCTCAGCTGCGTAGGATTACACTAGAACTCTGGAACAGCCGCAGCCATAACTCCTATGGCTTCCGCTTCAATCCCTCCCTCGACCCGGTGCTCTGCTCCTTGACATAAAGCTTGCACCCCATCTGGAGTTAACAGAGTCCATTCTGTAGTGTAGGGTCTTCTTAACAAAGCATCGGCATCTCGATTATTCACCCCAGGGCAATACTTCAGGCTGAACAGAAACCCTGACAGCACGGCCAACCACCGGTGTCCCATGGCGTCCAGCTTCGCAGTAGTAAGGACGTAGGTAAGAGGATTGTTATCCGTCTTTATCACGAATTCGGCTCCATACAGATAAGCTAAAAGACTATCTACCACCGCCCACTTCAAGGCTAGAAACTCCAACTTGTGGGTAGGATAGTTCTTTTCAGAAAGCGCAAGGCTCCGGCTCACATATGCTACAGGCCTCAGCAATCCACCATACTCTTGGTACAGGACTCCCCCTAGACCTTCTCTGCTGGCATCCACATGTAGTTTGTACGGCTTGTGAGGATCCGCGTAAGCCAAGACAGGAGCTCGAGTTAGACTCTCTTTCAGCTTCAAGAAAGCACCTTCGCATTGACTAGTCCATTCTCCTTGGATAGATTCTCGAACCTTCCTTGACCCTGGAGCCGACGGATTTCGGTCAGGGGCCTTGTGGCCTTCTTCTGTGTCTTCCTTCTGTAGGAGCTTGTTCAGTGGTTGAGCTATCTTGGCAAATCCTCCTACAAATCTTCGGTAGTAGGAGCAGAACCCCAAGAATGATCTAAGTTCAACACCTAAGTTCAACACCTTCAACACCCTCCTCTACCCACCTGCACCTCCCCCCTCAGCTGCCTTCAGCGCTCAAGACCTGGCAGACTACTTCCTCAGTAAAACTCTAACTATCAGAAGCAACATCCCAACACAAGATAGTTATCTGCCACCTCCACTCCCACAGGTCCCCTCTGCCACCCTCTGCCGCTTCCTCCCAGCCACTGAGGAGGAAGTCAATTCCTTATTGTCCTCCTCACATCTCACCACGTGCCCGCTCGACCCCATTCCCTCACATCTAATTCCTCCCCTCTCCTCCTCCCACACACATCTTCAACCTATCTCTCTCCACTGGCTCCTTTCCATCTGCCTTCAAACACGCGCTAGTTACCCCTTTACTAAAGAAACCATCCCTAGACCCCAACTCTCCATCCAACTACCGCCCTGTATCCCTGCTTCCCTTCACATCAAAGCTCTTAGAAAAACTAGTCTTCAACCGCCTCTTCCTGTCCTCCAATTCCCTACTTGACCCCCTGCAATCTGGCTTCCGTCCCCTACACTCAACTGAAACTGCCCTCACCAAAGTCACCAACGACCTCCTAACTGCTAAAAAACACAGCCACTATTCTATTCTCATCCTGCTTGACCTCTCGGCTGCTTTTGACACTGTTGACCACCCCCGCCTTCTACAGACCCTCAACTCTCTGGGTCTCGGTGACACTGCACTTGCTTGGGTTGACTCCTATTTATCCAACAGGTCCTTCTGTGTGTCCTTTGCTGGTAACTCCTCCTCTTCATTGCCTCTATCTGTTGGTGTACCTCAAGGCTCTGTCCTTGGTCCTCTGCTCTTTTCCATCTACACCTCCACCCTGGGCAAAATCAACAACAGCTTTGGCTTTAATTACCACCTCTACGCTGATGACACTCAGATCTACCTCTCTACCCCTGATCTCTCTCCCCCTGTCCTTTCAAAAGTCAGTGACTGTTTATCTGGCATCTCCTCCTGGATGGCCTCCCACCACCTAAAGATCAACATGTCAAAGACTGAGCTCCTACTTATTCCTCCCTCCAATGCCTCCCCACCTCCTGACTTCTCTATCACGGTGGAGGGTATCACCATCTCCCCATCAAACCAAGTTCGCTGTCTTGGAGTTACACTTGACTCTGCTCTTTCCTTCATCCCCCACATCAAGTCTCTTTCCTCCTCCTGCCGATACAAACTGCGTAATATTTCCAGAATTCGGCTATTTCTTACCGCTGTCACCACAAAACAACTCATACACGCCCTGGTAATCTCCCGACTCGACTATTGCAATAATCTCTTATCTGGCCTCCCTCTGTCCCGCCTCTCCCCCCTACAATCCATCCTGAACGCCTCCGCCAGGCTAATTCACCTCACCCGCCGCTCTGTCTCTGCCGCTCCCCTCTGCGAGTCCCTTCACTGGCTCCCCATCCACTGCAGAATTAAGTTCAAAATCCTTATCCTTACCTACAAAACCCTCACTAACTCAGCGCCCCACTACCTGTCCTCACTAATCACCAGATACACCCCAGCCCGCTCCCTAAGGTCAAACAGTGACCTGCGCCTAGCTTCTCCCCGTATCACCTCTTCCCATGATAGACTGCAGGATTTCTCACGCGCAGCCCCCACTCTCTGGAACGCTCTCCCTCGTACTGTCAGACTTTCCCCTAACTTCTCTTCCTTCAAACGCTCCCTTAAAACATTCCTATTTAGGGAAGCCTACCACCCAACTCACTGACACAACCATCAATCACTCTCACCTTACAGTCCTCTCCTCCTGTTTCCAACCCCAACCCTCCTAGATTGTGAGTTCCTACGGGAATAGGGCCCTCATCTCCTCCTGTACTGTTTGTCAAATGTTGTTCAATGTATTGTAACCCTGTCTATACCGTGCTTATTGTACAGCGCTGCAGAATATGCTGGCGCTTTATAAATAAAGAATAATAATAATAATAATCTAAGTTCAGTAACATTTCGGGGTCTATGCCAGGAAGCTACGGCTTCCAACTTCCGAGGATCTGTCGAAACGCCTTCTGCTGAAACCACATGTCCCAGGTACGTAACAGAAGGTAAACAGAATTGACATTTCTCCAGAGACAGTTTCAACCCCTCTTCATGGAGCCTCTTTAAGACCTTCTCTAACCGTTGCACGTGTGTTCTTCTAAAGTCTTCCCAAACACAATTATGTCATCCAGATACACTAACACTTCGATCAGGTTCATGTCCCCGACTGTCTTCTCCATTAACCGTTGGAACGTGGCTGGAGCCCAGTAAGGCCTTGAGGCATTCTGTTGAACTCAAAGAACCCCAGTGGGCAGATGAACGCAGTCTTCTCTTTGTCTTCAGGATGCATTGGTATCTGGTGATACCCACTTTGCAGGTCTAGTACACTAAACCATTTTGCTCCAGACAAACACTGTAAGGCATCTTCTATCCGAGGAGTGGCATATTCATCTGGGATGGTTCTTCGATTTAGCGTGCGATAGTCTATACATAGACGGACAGAACCATTCTTCTTCCGGACCATTACTATTGGAGATGTATACGGGCTCCTGGATTCTTGAATCACCTTGGTTCTTTGCAGTTCATTCAGCTGTTCTCGTAGATCATCCAAGTCTCCCAACGGAACTCGTCTTGACCTTTCTCGAAACGGCTTATCTTCCTTTAGTCGAATGCGATGCTCAGTACTCTTAGCTAGGCCCACGTCGCACTCATCTTTTGAGAACAAGTCCCTCCACTTTAGGACCTGGGACTGAAGACGTATCTTCCATTCAGGCGAGATGGGAGCGTCCTTGGGATAGAACCTTTCATCTGGAATCTCTTTATCCTCTCCCCCTCCTAAATCGGTAGGAGAGAGAGGCGTAGCGGACGCTACTTGCCCGATAGGCATTCGTGCTTTCAGGACCACTGGAGAATCAGACACATTACACACATTGACAGACTCTTCCTCGTGTTCGTTTCAAAGCTTTAGTGGAGAATATTTCAGGGATTACTTCTACTCCGGCTTCATTCCCATGATTAAAATCGGTTTCCAGTACCACATAGGGGCCTGGTTGCGATCCGTTCAACTTGACTGAAGCCGGAAACTCGCTACTTCTCCTGATTGCAGAACCTTCTCTGTTCCCTCCAATCTCCATAGGCGCCCCACTTCAGCAGGTGCCTTCCGTTCTTCGACCATTCTCTGATAGACTGGACGTAACATCGGGTGTACTCCCTTGCTAGAACCTTCTTCCAATACTATAGGAGTCAGGAGACGTCGCACCAGATCAGTATTCATCCCCACTATCATGGAACTTCTGTTTGCCCCTTAAGGCCGAGGACACACAATGGCCAATGCATTACAACCTGCAGACTGTCCGATGACTTCGGATCCGATCTCTAACTTCACCTGTAGATATCCGTCGTAGGGAAGTTTCTCAGTTCCGATACCCCAGATTTCTAGGTCCTTCAATTTCTGTAGAGGTATGTGCTTCAAGTGTTTCTCATAGAAGTCTCGGTAGATCAATGTCACTTGAGCCCCTGAGTCCAACAGAGCTTTGGTGTAGACTCCCTCTACTTGGATTGGCACAATGGGAGAAGGACCTATCAGCTGGTCAGGAAACTTGGTTGTGGTAACAGGAAGTTTAGACCCCATTTGTTGTACCCTGGCCTCCTTCTTGGCCCGTGTAGGTTTTGTGTGTGCATTGCTTCCCCATGACGTGGGACCAGATGCTAAGGGAGTGACTATCAGTTCTCGTAGGCTCAACAGATGGCAAGACCCTGGGCCCTCTCGGCCTTTCATTTCTGACTTGAAAATTGGAGCGTTTTTTTTAGCCGGGCGCCTGGTTTTCTCCCTTACCAGGGCCCTCTGGAGTTTCCCACTTGCAGGGTGGACAACAGTTTCTCCACGGCCTTTAGGAGTTCTTCGACCAGTTTCTTTTCAGCCCTCCCTTGTGGGCATTGAGGCCTGAAATGGCCGATTTCCCCGCAGCCAAAACATTTCTTTCTCGGGAGTGTGGGCATATTTCCTTCTTGCGGTTCACACTTGCAGACCCCCTGCTCGAGGCTACAGTAACCCCCTCAGTTCTGGTGTCCTTAACCGACAGCAATGTCATTAACTCCATCATTTGCGACATCTGAGTTTTTAAAGCCAGCACTTCAGTCTGTATGTCTGCTACACAGAGAGTTCCTACTTCTGCGGTGAAAACTGTGTGCGAAGCATTTGCAACCTTTTTAGCCTTAATCAAGGCCTCTTCTTCTCGGATAGCTTTGACCAGTTTGGAATAGGTCAGTCTCGTGCTCTGGTATCTAGTTGGAAATTTCAACATTATGGGATCCAGTGGGAGTGCTCCTTTGAAAATTTGATCCATCAAAGCTTTGCTTGCATGACTCGGTTCCATGCCCCCTTTGAGAATGACCTGATGGATGATTTTATCCAGACGCCAGACATATGTGGACAATTCTTCTCCTTCCCTTTGATAGGTGTGAGAGAACTTGTGGATATGCTCGGCACAATCCTCCACTCCCCCGAAAATTTCCTGTAAAGCTTCTAGATACTCCACAGCAGTGCAGCCGGGCTTGTCCCTTTTTAGATTTCGAATGACATCTGAAGCAGGACCTCTTAGGGTCTCGATCAACCTTTGTCTCTTCACGGTGTCAGCAACTTCCCATTCTTCCACTGCCTGATCTATCCAAGTCTCAAAGTCCTCTTCTCCAGCTGGCACAGGGACCTTACCAGAATAAAACCGTAACTTGCGATATCCGTAATTGGGAGACGCAGAAGAGTTTTGGGCTAGTGTTTCTACCAGTTTCCCCATAGTGGTGAAAAATGTGGCAGGAGGGAACCCTGTAGTTGGGGTAACATCGGGAACATTTGCGTGATCACCACGCGGCGTACTTGGCTGGACCAGTCGAACTTCCACATCGTCGGTCAGCTTCACACTCGCGCCCTGAAAACACACTGGAACACCCTTTCTCCACTCAAAAAGAACATACGTGTGTGGGGTATCTGGGTTCGCTTTAATGTCCAGGATTAACCCCCGATTATCTGGTGTCAGCGCGGCCACGGCCTGGTGAATCTGATCTTCGGTCCAAGTGTCTGCAGGAATATCCATGACTATACACAATTCTATCTATCTGACTACTGTGCTCCTCACACCATTTGGCAGCAGTGTCTGGATCCATATTTAACCCTTTAAATGCGGTTTTTCCAGAGACTGGATCCCGGACGAGCCCCCACGTGTAGCGCTCACTCCCAGAGGAGCCGCTGAATTTAAACCTCGGGTCAGTCTCCCCGCACTAGGGAATAAATATACACCAGCACTGTTGTGGATTTCATAAGTTATATAGTTTACTGATCTCAAATAAACTGGCATATATAAAGCAGCACGGTATACATATATATTTACAGAAGTTCGCAATGCGAGAAACGCGCAGCGGAAAAGAAAAATGAATATTAACCCCTTCGTTGTTGGAATGTGAGTCCCGTACAGGTTGTGTCCCAAAAAGGTGTACGTGTATGCGTGTGTTGGTACTCGGGTACAAGATTCAACTGGCCAGTGAATAATTTAAATGTGTCTTCGACTAGTCACGTTGGGGCCCTGTAGGTTTAGACAAACTACCAGCGTGCTTTATTAGTTTACTGTGGCCGGGAAGGCCTCTCACCCATCTGCCGGATACGCTGCGCTCTGCTCGACCCAGGACGTCTCTCCGCTTTACTTGACTGGGACTCTCTGCCACCGGATCCGCTTGACTTGCTTGTCCGTTTCTGCCACAAGATGCTCAGCTCACCGCCTGCACTCCCATTAGGTCATCTGCGGTCTCCTAACTCGGGGTCCTTCAGCTACTCTATCTGTATAAACTTATCAGCGGTGGATCGCTAGGTCTCTGGCAAGTAATGTGAACCGATCTCCAGCTCCACAAGGCCGCACCTGCGCTCCGGCCTGGTCACGATCGTTGTCTGTCTCACGTGCGTCTTGCTCTCTTCACTCCTCGGCACGCTCTGCGCTTCCTCTGCACGAGGCTGCGGATGTAAGTCTCTTCTTCCCACCCACTTCCTGTTCCCGGCGCAAAGCATGCTGGAAAACGTAGTCCCATTGTCCAGTGTCTCTTACATTGCGCTTGCCTCCCTCTGGTGGCCAAAAATAAGTACTACAGCAACAGTGTTTTAAACCAGTGCTACACTATTATTGAGGCCTGGGACGGACGACCTCTTCAAGTGAAAACCTGACTGGTGACCAATAACGACAACCAATACTTTTCTTGTATGTTCCATGTTTGGGCACTGCCTCCATCGTTACCTTGGGCTGATGTCTCTCTCCATTCTTATCTCTGCGGTCTTATTACTCCTGCCATTGTCTCCTTTCCCTTGCTTTTGTGCTGTATATCTATGCGTCCACCTACCGGTCTATGTTGGTTTTTCTTAGATGCTAAGCATTTTATGTGTTATGTATTGTGCTTGTTGAAACAGTAGGCCCCATTTTCTAGGTTGTCTCCGAGGTAACATGTTCATTGAGGGTCAGATACTTTTTCACCTTTAGCGATGTTAATGCCTGTAACTTTGTACAAAATGTCCTAAGTAAAGCCTTTAAAAAGTAATAAAACACTTTACCATAATGAACTGTAATTTTCTTATTTAGTTCACCTTGTGTAAATAAAAAATAAATAAAGTATCAGGCAGCCTGGCCTCTAGGAAAGCCTCTCTGAAACAGCTATAACACGACAATCTTATAGTACCACCTGCACCAAATACAGCCACTAGATTATATAATATTAGGCTTTATTAAAGAACATCCACAAATGTGAAAAGCGGGATGAAAGACATGCATTTCTTGACATCATTGCTATTCGCAGGGTTGTTCAGTGTAATTTTTACTAGCCACTGTAGTGTGATTTATCAAACAAGACTTAGGGTGAATCTATGGAGCTTGTTCTCTTTTTAAGTCCACTGTGGCAGAAGGTTTCCTGAAGGTTGAACCAGAAGAAGCTGGAGATTGGTCTTCTTCAACAGTGCTCAGGACCGAACTGTCATTAGGGTTAATATGAGCAACATTAATGTCCTTGCTCCAGTGTTGGTCCATGTCTTCAAAATCCCACTGCAAGATAAAAGGAAGCGCGATTATTGCATGTAACCAGGTTTAAAACAATTAAACTTCAAAGACCAAACACAGATTTCAAAATTAACATGAGTTGGATACTTGGTGAGGTAAGCGTCTGTTCTGTATTAATTTAACAAGTGATGTCAAATCTGTCTCGAATCCATCAATTAAAGTAAAAATAGTTTTAGATTTTTTTTTAAGCCATGTGTGATATACTCCTATGATCTACCTGCTGCAGAAAAGATGTTCTAAGAGCTGAATAGTCAAAAATGGTGTTACATGGAGTTGTTTAGGGAAATGAGATAACACAAACCATGTGGACCAAACCTAGCTGTGACTCAATACTAATCAGGATAACAAAGTATGACACCACTAAAGGTCATGCAGAACTGGAAATGGTGACCCCTACTCCAACGCAGCCAGTAAAAGGGAGTCACAAAAGGAAGCTATTGGGCAAGTCAATAACTTTTAGAGACTCCCAATTACCTGCTCTATTATGACCGATCAGCTGTATTAGCAGTTTGAGTCGTAACAGACGGGAGCCACTAAATGATACTGACATCTCTGGTATCGGCGCCATGAAAACCAGCACAACCCTAAGGAAGCTTGTCCAAATGGGGTCGCAGAAGGATATTGGGAACACTTTCTTCCCTTTCTTCTCCTGCGTAATGCCAGTAGAGGTGGCTGATTGCTTCTATGCACCAGGGGACCAGAGGCGAGTATGGGATTTATTGCTATAATTAATGTTAGATGTGATTTTGCAAAAACAATTAACACCAGAACTTCTCAGTCAGTATCCTTACGAGAATATTGTCAAGTATATTGGCAAGTGGCCAATAATACAACAATTGTTTTGTCTCTGCTTTGACTTCAAACTATCTATTGGAACCACTGGGTCAGGTTTATAGTACAATTATGTTTTTGCTGGTTCTGAGAACAACACTAAGGACCCTGCTGTGAACTGTCAGTAATTACCAATCTCCACTCACTCTATAGCCTAGGTAGCTCAATTTGAGCCCACAACTAATTTTTTGAGAATTAAAGTGGATCTTATTTTTATGTGTATATCTGTTAATAAGGTTTTTAATATGTCTATTAAACGTTAGGTTTTACTTTATCCTTGATTGTGTCACTTTACGAGAATATTGGCATGAGACAAGAACAAGCAAGGTTGGAATAGCTCATTCTCTATCTGCATATTAACACTTCCTATAATATGTACATGAAGTGTTAATTCAATGTAAAAATTGCACTACAAACGAGCCACAAGCAAATTTAGCTTTGAAAGAACAGCTTGAGCCATTACGTTAACAAGTGGAGCCGTTATACTTAATGGCTCTATTTGCAGTAGAACTGCTATAAAAAGGTGTTTGCAAAAGAACAAAAAAACTGAGAATCCTCTTCGGAACCTATAATTTGCCACTTTATACCATGGGTTTCATATTGTTTGTTACAGGGATTAAGAGCTGCAATAAAATAGATTGGACCCTATTCCATAGTTGACGGTAAACTAGAGAATCTGTGCCTGCAGTTTCTTCTCCATGTCCATTTTACTGAACATATTCCAGGTGTCAGGTTACACGTCGCCGCCGTGGCAAGAAGCCTCCTAAAGTGATTATTCCAGCCTGACAGCCCTTTGCCTATTTGCCTGCAGTACCTCAGTCAGCCACTGCAGCAGCCACAGGTGTCTCGATTGCCTCCCTGTGCTTCCCTATTTAAGGGGCAATCTCCCAAGATGCATGGCTGCCGCATTAACATTGCCTTCCACTGCCAAGCTGTGTCCCTCTCGAGATCCTGTGTATCCAGCTAGCAGACTTACCAAGACATTGTATCCAGTGCCAAGTGTATCCCGTGTCTCCAGTGCCAAGTGTATCCCGTGTCTCCAGTGCCAAGTGTATCCTGTGTCTACATTGCCAAGTGTATCCCGTGTCTACATTGCCAAGTGTATCCCGTGTCTACATTGCCAAGTGTATCCCGTGTCTACATTGCCAAGTGTATCCCGTGTCTACATTGCCAAGTGTATCCCGTGTCTACATTGCCAAGTGTATCCAGCACCAATAAACCCCCCCTTGTACCATGGAACCGGTCTGTGTGTCTCTTTATCACTGCATCCTGGGCTCATCTCCTCCTCTACCAATCCTGATCCCTGACACCAGGTTAGGTGCTTTGTTAACGTCTAGCCCTGAGACGAAGAGCAAGGCTACCAGATACCGGCAGTGTGTGCACCGCCAGTGAGTATCGGCTTGTGGAGTCCATAGGACTCTTGAGCGGTGCACGCCCCGGCCAAGAGCAAGCTCTTGCAAGATCACACAGCTCTGTGGAGGAACTGTGCAGGGAGACCAGGAACTATTTGCTCCCAGTCTCCCTCTTCTCTCAAAGAGAAGAAGCAGAACACGCTGCCCTTTCCACCATGGGATGAGAGGGGATTATGGGATTCATAGTGTATTATGTGATCTGCAAAAGGAAAAAACACTTTACACCATCTTTGAGGAGACAATATTTTTCAGTGATATACTGACTCCCAAGTTGAAGCACAAACTACCGTGGAATAGCTTACGCCTTCAAGTAGAGGTGTAAATTAACGTTAAGTATAGGAGACGTTAATTTCCACTAAGCTCGTGCAGGGAATCGCTACACTCAAAACACAAGCCCAGTTTGCGGCAAGAAAGGAATAGGGATTCCTGTCGATAACAGAAAACGTTGTATGTGGTTATTATCATTCTTTATTTATATAGCGCAACATATTCCGCAGAAATTTACAAGGTGCACAAGGGGTTAATACATTAGAATACTACACATGGATGATACGACCTGATTCAAGGGGACCCTGTTCCCAAGGGAACTTACAATCTATGAGGTGTACAAGTATTTTGTCAGGTAGGCGCATCCATATCGTTCGTTGTCTTGCCCAAGGACACTCGCTGGTGGCATCTTCTAAGTGAGATTGAGTAGTCTTTCCATGATTGCAGATCAGGAACCTGGTGGTTAGGTTGAACCCGTTTCTCGTAAAGTCGAGACTTGCTTGTCCACGGTTGTATTGGAGGGATGTGCTGAACGGGTTTGGCTTGCTCCTCCACGGTCAAAGGGGAGAGACATCACCACTAGACTCCACAGTCGATAGTGTGGTAGACATTAGGTGTCTTGCCCAAGGACACTTACTGGAGAGGTGCTGTTGCTGGGATTTGAACCTGGGTCTCCACGGTTATAGAGCAGTGATGTTACCTCTACTCCATCCAGCATGTGTAACATCTCCTGTAGTTATCTTATTGACCGTATGGAATAGTGTCCACTGTCTGCTACTAGCAGTTTACCTACACAAGTACATACCATTAATTATGTACAACAAGTAGCATTGTAGACATCGAATGAGCAGAAGTTATATAAACAGACAAATAGCTACATTTACGCCGACAAAAAAAGAGATCACTTTTTGGAAACTATGTTGTCTTCTTGCGGTTGCTGGACCCACGCTAGTAGAGTAATGGAAAAATACACACTATAAATAGATAAACCATCATCATATGCTTCTTGTGACCACACTCTAACAACTACTTCAACACATGTACGAGTGCCCACGGGATAAATTAACTGCTCGCAAGACCATAATAAATTACTCTGCCCACTTCACACCAATTACTTTCATTTTCAATCTGAAATGCCAGCAGGCTGAGGGTAACCAATGTTTTCAATGAGAACATTGTTATTTATCACACATTATCACTTAAAAGGCCACATTTCATACAGATGCTAGAAAGGTAAAAAACAAGTTAAGTCCATAGCTATAGTACCCAGCCTAATATAGATACAGTACATTTTGTCTAATCTGGAATATTTTCGTTATAGCCAAACACTGATTGTTTTGCTTTGATAACCTTTAGAATTCATGCTGTTCATATAGTTTCATGTAGTTTTATTTAGCAGTGTTGGGGCTTCCAGAAAGAGGTGTATATATATTTTGGGATAATGCAATACTTTAAATTAATCCACATGTAGATTCCAGTTTACTTAGGTTTACTCTAAAAGATTATGGTTTCTATAGCGCGTGCAGGGACACGTATATGCTGTCCAGTGGAAGAACCCCATTGAACAAAGCAGTGATGGAAAGGAAATGCGCTGATGAATTTTGAAGCAATCTAAAGATAAAGTAAAAAAAGAACCGTCCGGTCTCCAACCTTATTTTTAATGTAGAGCATTTCATTAAATCAGTTTCATATCAACTGAGTGATCTTAACAACATAATCCACGAATCCAAGACACTGGCTCATAATTAAATACCCCTGTGTCACAATAAGAGATACTTTCCACCTTCAAAGAGTTAGAGATGACAGAATAATAAAATATCAATAAACTCCACTTCGTTTCAGAGTATTACACAAAATAAATGAAATGTAATAATTAAATATTGTATTCAATTGGTGCTCATTATAGCTACAACATACTTACAACTTTTTTTATACCCCATCGCTGAATCAGTTAAAGGGATACTTAAGTGTTAAATGGTAGTGCGGGACAAAGGGGTTAAATTGTAACCCCTCCTTACCCTCCTTGCACTCTCCCTTGTGCTTTATTTGCAGGGTGTGTATATATACACATCTTTATTCCAGCACTGGGTTCCCTCAGCAATGCTATGGATCTTCCAGCCATGGCTTCCATTCATGCCGCAGCCATCACTGAGACTGGATGCTTGATTAAGCGCCCAACCAATCCACTGGCTCTAAATGTGATTGTATTGAGAGCCATTGATGGGACAAGAATTTACAGCTGTACATTCCTGACTTTTTGTTCCAAAAGATCCAACGATAGATTCCCAAGTGGGCAAATCCCTCCGTCAGTGGTATAAACCAGTCCTTCAGAGCCCCTTGAAAGGAGTGAGAGGAGGACACTCGGGTCAACAGGACTATTCAATTTGCTTATTTCCATTGAATGATCACAGTGCCCACTGCCCGGACTGCTCCTTTAAAGAAACGATCCAGAAGGTTTGTGGTTATAAAATGGCATGAATAAATAATGGCTGATCTTCAAACATTTTCCATTGTGCATGCCAAAATAAGGGCATTCGAAAGACAGCTTGCAAACCTTATGACACTGCACTGGCTCGTGAATGGGTCACATTGTATCCGGAGAATGCAAACGAACACACCATGCAAATTAATAGTCTCACTCAATCAAGAACGTGAAATAATGGTGAAAGAGGACTTGGCTACGGATTGGTTTTCCATTACGCCGAGATGGATTTATCATCAAATACTGGTAACTAGCAGAACACAAATGATGCAATGGATGTCAGAAGGCTAATGCTGTCTGGTGTCTGATCATGGAGTTAGCATGTGATATCAAATACTTTTATATAACAAAAAAGTTGTCATAAACAATGCACCCTTTGCCTGTTATCTCATGCTGTGCCTACTATGCTAGGGGGGGGGGAATATTCTACTGATCCTTAATACACAGGTATTCCAATAAACGTATATATATATATAATCAAAACATCAGTGATGAAAATCAAAGGTTTCACAAAGACATTTATCGAAATTGTATTGATACCTACAATAGGGTTATGTCAGGTCAGGGTGCCGGGAGAGGAGCAAGGGAGACTGCAATATGCACAGCGTGAATACATTGCGGAGGATAGATTCTTAGTGCAGACCGTCTAGTAAATTAGTATGTCAAAATTTCTTTTAATGTCCTGGCCCAGATGGTTTTCCCAGTGGAATACTACAAGGCCTTTCCACAAACCCTCTCAAGACCTTTACTCTCATTATTCAACTCCCTACGAGACGGTTCAAGGTTTTCCCTTCACGCACTGTCGGCCAACATAGCAGGGATTCCTAAAATTTCTTTTAATGATGTACCGCTCACATTTCGAGGAGCTTCCAAAGCTCTAATGATGCGCACCTCTGGGTTAATTGTGGCCACCCAACAGTCCTACTGGCCACCCAACAGCCCTTCTTAGGGCACTATCAGCTGCCCTGAGCCAAAACTGGGGCGCTAAGGGGAAAAATTTGAGTTCGCCAACTTCCCCTTGACGTCCTGGTTTCCCCAGGTGATTGCAGGGCAGGTGCCTAGTCCGGCAGCCTGCCCCTTAGCGACTGCTAACCTCACAGATGCTGGGGGCAGCGCTACAGCGCCAATCCCAGCATCCCCTACATAGCGCACACACACACACAGAGGCAGTATCAGGGATTCGCCGCCTGGCTGCTTACCCCAACGGCTGCCAGATCAGCCACATTTTTCTAAATGCATAGAATTTATTCATGCTGATGGACAGTGCATGGGTGCATCAAAAAGGAACCCATGGGGACCAATCCGGTTAAGGAAATGGATTTTCCTCCTGAAGCATATAACTTGTATATGTTGCGGGGCAACAATTTCTATGCATTCTTCTCCTGCATGAAATATGTGTCAGGAAAACATGGCTGATCTGACAACCCTAACCTACATACTCAAAAACAAGGACTATAAATATTGCATTAAGTATTCTAAACATGGTCTTAAATCTTGATTGTACAGTTTTACTCTTCTCACAATGGCTAAACAGATGTAAAGGTCTGGTTATACATAAAGAATGGGAGAATTCTACAACAAAAAATATATATATACACAATACATTGGGTATTATCTCCCAATTATAAATATGTGCTAGATTGCAATGCACTCATAGGCAGTAATTTGATTACAGTCACATCAAGGTATCTTTATATGCTGCTCCCCTTTAGAAAGGATCCAATTGTTTTCCTTGAACCACCAGGTCTGACAATTTTCAAATCCTCAACATTTAGGGTTCAGCGGACCTCAGGGAGTCTAATACCCTATGTATTGTATATGTAAAAGTCTGGCAGATTACCAAACCTTTCCATTTTGTGGCAGATTAGATCTGTATTTCTATCTATATAAGGGTCTGCCTGTATATATGTGTCTATCTGCCGGTTCATACATATCTCCTCCATATAGAGTATATTCATATTTTTGTCTGGCCATTTGGTAAGTGTATCCCTGTGTTCACAGCTGAAATGTAATTAACGTGGTTTGCTTTGTCCCCTGGGGGGAGGATATAACATGTAGCTGTAAAAAGGGAATTTCTTTTGTACACTGACATAGAAAATCACACCTTGGAAACCAGCCCGGCACCAAGATGTTAGACCCAATTTTCAAAGACAGGAAGCACATCCTAGATCTCTAAGGGGGGTCTGGGGCAGAGATAGACACATTTGGGCAATTAAAGATTAATTGACAAGCTTACTGAGCACGAGCGAGAATGGCACTCTGGGAAATGGAGTCAAGGACACTGGGCCATTTGTGGGTGGGGGCTGGAAATATCAGGAAGAGTATAAATTCAGAAACTGCCCATGCACTAGGGCTGATCACTTGGGGTACCTTCTAAAGAGGACTGATCTGTCCATGTTCCTATCTCCAGACTCCAGGAGGCCATGGCTGCTAGCTTAAGGAATAGTTCTTCGTAAGTAACGCTCTATGGTTAACCCTTTTTCTTTCGTTTGCTGTGTAGTGTGTAATTAATTGATTTATTCTAGTTATAATTTTTTATGTGACAAAGCACTGTGATTTTTCTATCATAAATAAACAAAAAGTATTTAAGTTCTGACTCTGGCTGATGAAATCCACGCTAACTAAGAGATTGGGAGAATTGCTATTTGCTTTAAGCTCGGTTATATATAAGAAATTGCGAGTTGCGGTCGTCAGGAAACGGCAGGGAATTGTGGGATCCGTAGTCACTGTCCGAGTTTAGGATAGTGCGGCAGCTAAGCCCTGCGTCTCCTGTTGCGACGCGCGTAGCGTCCGTGAGGACTGGTGGCAGCGTTACTAATAGAATAAGAAAGTGAGCTCCGGGATTGTGAGAGACGTAGTTAGTACGCGCTTCAGGAGAAGACTTGTACTGCGTTGCAATCCTGGGATCAGTATATCACGCTCTACGTGCCTCTACGTGTGAGAGGAAAGTGTGGCCGGGACGGGTAGAGAAGTGCGTGTAATTATCTGGGTCTAGGATAGATAGATAGTGAGTGGCTTAACCCGGCGTCTTTGCGCAGCAGCGAGCGTAGTTGGGTCGTGACAACTGGTGGCAAGCGGTGGGATATCAGGTTAGTATTTGGATCTGTGAAGCAACATAGATCCAGATACTAAAGAAATTGGTTTTCCAATTTCCAGAGCAGAACTCAGTGCATTTATTAGAATTTACACAATACACAGCAGTTCCCTTCCCCCTTCTTTGTTTTTCTTTTCTATCTTTTATTTGGCTGGAGTGAGAATGTCGCAACAATCATCGAAAAAGACCTTGGAACAATTATGTCGAGACAAAAATATTTTGACGAAGGATAAAAAGAAAGATGAACTTTTGCAAGCCCTCGAGGATTATGAGGCGAGGCAAGCAGTCCAGGATGCAGCAGAGCAGGGTACCATGCTTGACCCACCTGAAGGAAGTGCAAGTCCAGTGGAAAGGACAGTGTCAAGTGCTTCGCCCAAGGGTGATACTACCCTGGATGTTTACTTGCAGACTGTTTTAAAACATGTGGACTCTGCGGACTCGCAGACGCGGCTTCAGCTCATCCTGCAGTACCAAGAGCAAGAGGAGCACAGAGCTGAACGAGAAGCTGCGGAGCGCAGAGCTGAGCAAAAGGCGGCAGCGCGCCAAGTGGACAGAGAAGCTGCGGAGCGCAGAGCTGAGGCTGACCGAGAAGCGGGAGCGTGCCAAGCTGAGCAAGCAGCGCGCCAAGCGGAGCGAGAAGTGGCGGAGCGCCAAGCCGAACGGGCACATCAGCTCGCTCTGGCACAGGCAAGAAGAACGCAATTATCTCCTGCCCCTGCGGGCGCTGCAGATCCCTCTACGCCCAGACCTCGTGCCGAGAACTTTCCAACCCTTGACAAAGATGGGGACCTGGATGTGTTCCTGCGAAGTTTTGAAAAGACTTGTCGACAGTACCAGCTGCCCAAGGAGCAATGGGCCGGTACCTCACTCCTGGACTAAAAGGTCCAGCGCTTGAAGCCTTTGCTGAGTTACCAGCTGAGAGTGACCAGGATTATGAGGAGATTAAAGCCGCGTTGCAGAGACGTTATAACCTCACACCAGAGGTATATCGCAAAAAGTTCAGGTCCTTGCAGAAGCGGGCCGCAGAGAGCTACTCTGCAGTTGTGAGACACCTGACCACCCTATTTCGACAATGGGTCAGGGGGCTGAAGATTGATACCTTGGAAGCCCTGGAAGACCTACTAATCAAAGAGCAGTTTGTGCAGCTGTGCCCACCTGAGATCCAGGAATGGCTTCTGGATCGCAAACCCGAGACGGCCCTGGAAGCTGGTGAGCTGGCCGATTTCCATGCGGCCAACAGAGCGTGTGTGGACCAGAGCAGAGGTTCCCCCAAAGGATCATCAGGATGGAAGCCCAACTCAGCACGACCCCCCGACATCACGGCGGCAGCGCCCCCCCTCTGTGCCAGTCTCTGCTGGGGAGGGGGGAGCGCATCCTTCTTCGCCTGGAAGAAGTGTGCGTCGTCATTGTTTTATTTGTGACAGTGCCAACCATCTCCTGGCAGCGTGCCCGCAGAGGAAGAAACCTGCATCCACAGCTGGGGGAGGATAACCCTCAACATCACCCTCTGTCCTGTTCGTGACCAGATCGGAGGGCAGTGCCAACGTGAACCAGCAAGCAGTCATTGTCGGGACTCCGGTATCTGTGTGTTTAAGAGATACAGCAGCTAAAGTAACTTTGGTGCGTCCAGGGTTAGTCAGCCCTGCAGACTTTATTCCTGGCAGGACTCTAGCAGTAAAGGGTTGTGGTGGGGTATGTCCTGCGGTGCCAATGGCCCGGGTTTATCTGGACTGGGGAGCTGGGAGAGGTCTGCGGGAGGTGGGAGTGTCTGAAAATATTCCTACAGATGTGTTACTGGGCACGGATTTGGGTAAATTGGTGTCACAGTATGTTTTGGAAAGGGATGCTGGGGATTTACCCAGGCCCACTAGTGGCTCTACAGTGGGGAGGGCTGTGTGTGGGGATGCACAACAGTATTCCTGGACGGGAGGGCAGGGGATGGTAGTGAGTCAGTCTGCGCCTGCGCCAGGTGTGCCTGAGGTGTTGTGTGGTAGCATGAGGGGGCAGTGTGACTGGGAAGAAAGGCAGGGGGTGAGTGAATGCCCGCCTGCACCCGAGTCAGCTGGTTCCCCGGACCCCATGCGTGGGGAGGCTGTGGTGCCCATGGTGGAAGTGGGTACCCGCTGGCGGTTGGTGGGGAGTAGGGCACAAGGCCCGTCTCTGCCGTGTGATGGTGTGGATCAGAATGCCTGGGAGGGGTGGCAGGATACTGTGGTGTGCCTGCCTAGACAAGACTCAGGTGTGTCTGTGACGCCACGCGGTTGGGAGGGAGAACAAAGGACCAAAGCAGATTCCTTTAGGGCTGATCCAACTGGGTCGATGGTGCTGGAGGGAAGGTGTGGGCATCGGAAGGCCTGGGATGAGCAGGATACTGCGGTGTGCCAGCCTGTGTCGCGGGGGTCTGAGTCTGTGCGTGGTGCAGAGGGCATACTGGGTGGTTGGAAGGAGAGGCCTAGGGTGGCAGAGGGTTATCCAGGGCCTGAACCATCCAGGTTGGCGGTGCCAGGTGAACGGAGTGGAGAGCAGAAGATCCTGGATGGGCAGGATACTGTGGTATGCCAGTCTGTGTCACATGTGTCTGAGGCTGCGGGTGGCACCGAGTGCATGCTGTGTGGTCAGGAGGAAGGGCCTGGGGTGGACGAGTGTTGCCCTGGGGGAAAGCCAACCAGATTCCCAGTACCACAGGAAACTGGCACTGAGCAACCTCCCTGTGGAGGAGGGTGGCATACGGCTGTATGCTCATCGGTTACGAAGCAAGGCGTGCTTGATAAACTGTGTGATAAAGTGGGGAAACTGTGTGCAATGGGGGGCTAGGTGAGCGTGGAGAATCTTGTACCCCATCTGTATGGTTCCCCAAATTCTGAATGTGCGGGGACAGTGAGACGGGAGGCAGCGGGTCCTGGTGTGGCTCCTGTGACCTCCCAGCCACAATGTCTGACTCCGTTGGCAGATGCAGGGGGGACGTTTACTGGGGAACGGGGCGCTTCATCCTGTTTCTCCATACCCCCTGCTGTAAGAATGGCTCCAGAGCAGGCTACGGGTTACGAGGATTCTGCTGCCTGTAAGACTGAGGTGCGAGCTGAGAGTGGGCCACCCGTGCTGCACCCGGAGGGGCTGCAGCAGCACAGGGGCTTCCGAGTCTGTGCCATGTTGTGAGTGCAGTATGAGCGAGCCCCTCCCCCCAGTTTGGGAGAGGTGGGGAAGAATGGTGGAGTCGCCAAAGGACTGCATGGGGCAATGCGTGATGCGGTTGCGAGAGGGAATGCACGCTTTGGTGGGCAAAGTGCACGGACACCTGTGCATCCCCCACTCTATCATAGCGCCGGCGACTGGTGCAGGTGCCAGATGCCCGTTGGCAAGTCCATGTTAAGACGCACGTGAGAGGCATGTTAGTTAGCCTCCCTTTCTGCGTCTTCCTTTGTATGGGAGATGTGGCAGATTAGATCTGTATTTCTATCTATATAAGAGTCTGCCTGTATATATGTGTCTATCTGCCGGTTCATACATATCTCCTCCATATAGAGTATATTCATATTTGTGTCTGGCAATTTGGTAAGTGTATCCCTGTGTTCACAGCTGAAATGTAATTAACATGGTTTGCTTTCTCCCCTGGGGGGAGGATATAACACGTAGCTGTAAAAAGGGAATTTAATTAAAGATTAATTGACAAGCTTACTGAGCACGAGCGAGAATGGCACTCTGGGAAATGGAGTCCAGGACACTGGGCCATTTGTAGGTGGGAGCTGGAAAGATCAGGAAGTGTATAAATTCGGAAACTGGCCATGCGCTAGGGCTGATCACTTGGGGTACCTTCTAAAGAGGACTGATCTGTCCATGTTCCTATCTCCAGACTCCAGGAAGCCATGGCTGCTAGCTTAAGGAATAGTTCTTCGTAAGTAACGCTCTATGGTTAACCCTTTTTCTTTCGTTTGCTGTGTAGTGTGTAATTAATTGATTTATTCTAGTTATAATTTTTTATGTGACAAAGCACTGAGTTTTCTATCATAAATAAACAAAAAGTATTTAAGTTCTGACTCTGGCTCATGAAATCCACGCTAAGAGATTGGGAGAATTGCTATTTGCTTTAAGCTCGGTTATATATAAGAAATTGCGAGTTGCGGTCGTCAGGAAACGGCAGGGAATTGTGGGATCCGTAGTCACTGTCCGAGTCTAGGATAGTGCGGCTGCTAAGCCCAGCATCTCCTGTTGCGACGCGCGTAGCGTCCGTGAGGACTGGTGGCAGCGTTACTAATAGATTAAGAAAGTGAGCTCCGGGATTGTGAGAGACGTAGTTAGTACGCGCTTCAGGAGAAGACTTGTACTGCGTTGCAATCCTGGGATCAGTATATCGCGCTCTACGTGCCTGTTGTGAGAGGAAAGTGTGGCCGGGACGGGTAGAGAAGTGCGCGTAATTATCTGGGTCTAGGATAGATAGATAGTGAGCGGCTTAACCCGGCGTCTTTGCGCAGCAGCGCGCGTAGTTGGGTCGTGACACCCTATGTATTGTATATGTAAAAGTCTGGCAGATTACCAAACCTTTCCATTTCAATATTTGAATTAGGGAATTTAAGGGTTTATTAAAAACGGACAGACTTTGCTTTTGATACCTTGCAATTAATGAAGAATCACTCCTCCTATATTTAACCATTTACCCTCATCTAGAGTATCAAAACTTCATTCCTGGTGCAGTGTGAGCTTATACTGTACCCAGGGGCACTGAGGAAGAGGAAACGGTCCTATGCTTGGGCTCGGGTTTTTAACTATTTTGACGTATCCCTCTGTTGACCAGCCCATTTAATGTATTTCTTATCTGCCCCTGTGTTCAACGTGCATAAATCCAAGCCTGGTTGTGTTGTTCACAGTCTTGCAGGAGACTAATGGTGTGGGCTATGTAACCAGGTGCTCTGCAAACTCTTTCTGCTGTGTGATGAAGCCCTGTGCATTTTCCCTTTACCAGATTTGCTTGGGTTTCCTGGGCATCCCACTACCATGGACCTTTACCCACCTGCAAGTATTCCTGCCCTGTAATCTGAATATCTTATTTTCCTGTAACCTGTGTGTGTATCCTAATAAATACCTACAAATCATCTATTTTCCAATCTGTGCCATTGATCCATAGCTTTGTGGCTCTCTCCTTGTAACCGGTACCCGATCCCTGTCCCGGCTGGGTGGAGTAGAGGTAACATCACTGCTCTGCATGGAGAGAGCCTGTGGAGTCATGGATTCGATCCCAGAAAGTGTCCTTGGGCAAGACACCTAACGCTAACGGTACATACTCGCCACCCAGGACATACTTGAAAACGAGAGAAATCTCAATGTATCCTTCCTGGTAAAATCCTTTCTTAAAAAAAAAAAAAAAAACTACGTGCACAGAACATGACACTATTGGTCACTATCAGGGTTATCCAAAGAGATTCGAAAAGTCACCGCACGTTCGGTGACTTTTCGTTCTCTTCAATTCGGTTCCTTTTGCCGATTGCATTTCGGTGACCCTGCGGTGTATTCAGCAAACACCACAGGGTCCCCGAATTGCAGGGAAAAGCTGCCGCAAACCTGACGAAAACTAACCGAATGCACGCTGAAAACAAGCAAAAACATCTGGATTAACCTTCGAAGGAGCCGAACAGGAGCCGAATCACACAGAGCCGAAGCAGCTGTGACGTAGAGGAGGCAGTGAATAAATTAGAAAAACCATTTGTATGAATCTGGGAAAACGAAACGCTGTTTGCAAAGAAACTACTGAGCGAAAATGTCTGAAATTTTCACAGGAGGTCCAGGGAATGATAATAAAGAGGGCTGTTACAAAAAAAATAAGTAAACTGAAAAAAAAAATAAAAAAAAAATCGGACTTTTAATAAAAAAAAAATCAGAAAAATGCTTAAAGTATCCTAAAAAATCTATAATTAAAGAGACTTTTTGCTGCAGAATTTTATAATGAATGGTTTATTAGATATTGAATTAAAACAGGAATATTTTTAACATTGAAGCCTATGGGATTCTCCTGAATAAATTTGCCGAATTAAATCACCGAATGGCAGGGCATTAGGGAACCTTTCACTGCTGGTTTGTGTTCTCTGAATAGCCGAAGCAGTGCTTTTTCATGGGGATTTCACTGCCCTCGAACAGGCACCGAACAGGCACCGTATGTTCAGGCAATTCGCCAGGATTTGGCGAATTGCCTGCTCTCTGGATAGCCGAATGGTCAGGAAAGGTAACCGAACACTGATTTTCAGCGTTCGGTTACCTTTCTCAAGCAATTCGGATCTCTTTGGATAACCCTGTATGTCTTACATTAATTGAATTTGGATGGCTAACATCACCTTGCGGCTCCTTCCACCATGCAATATAGCCATAACGAATACAGGTTTACTCAGGGTCCAAGGGATGCAATGTCTGCCAACTCTTAAATGAACCGAGAAAATGGATAGGCGCTGTAGCGCTGTTTAAAAACTCTGTTGCTGTATTGCTCGGGTTTGGCCACCAGAGGGAGACAAGGGCAATGTAAACTATACTGGACACAATGGGACTACGTTTTCCAGCATGCTTTGGGGCAGAGACAGGAAGCGGGTGGGGAAGGAGGAAAGGATATCCGCAGCCTCGTGCGAAGGAGAGCGAGTGTGAGCCGAGCGGTGAACAGAGTAAGACGCACGTGAGACTGTGAGCGATTGTTACCAGGCCGGAGAGCAGGCGCTGCCTTGCCGATGCTGGGGATCGATACAGTGACTTGCCAGAGACCTAGTAATCCACCGCTGAGAGGTTTTGCACAGACACAGAGTTCCAGATTGGACCCCGAGTAAGGAGACCGCGATGATCCACTGGGAGTGCAGGCGGTAGGCCGTAGATCTTGTTGTAGAAGATGGACAAGCAGGAGAAGTGGATCCGGTGGCACAGGGTCCCAGTATAATCCAGCGGAGAGACGTCCTTGATCGGGCAGCGGAACAGATTGTCTGGCGGATGGGTGAGAGGCCTTCCAGGTCACAAAGTTTAACGAAGCACGCTGCAGTATTGCTTAAATCTACAAGGCCCAACGTGACTAGTCGAAGATTTATTAAATCTATTCACTGGCCAGTTGAATATAGTACCCAGGTACCTGAGCTCACACACACACACACACACACACACACACACACACTTTTTGGGACATAACCTGCACGGGATTTACACTCCAGAGACGAAGTGCTGCGCGTTTCTCGCATTACAAAATCCTGTTTTCTATATACCGTGCTTACATTATATATGCCGCTTTATTGAGACCAGTAAAGTATATAATTTATAAAAATCCACAACAGTGCTGGTGTATATTTATTCCCTAGTGCTGAGAGACTAACCCAAGGTTGAATTCAGCGGCTCCTCCGGGAGTGAGCGCTACAGTGCTTTTTAATGCCAGACAGCTAAAGGCATCACCAATAGCAAATGTTTATCAAAATTTCACACAATCCCACCTGTCAGGAAGGTAATCCGGGTTACTGTGCTGGGCTATCTCAGAGTTGTTAGCTGGATTAGTTTGTGCAGCATTATGCTCTGCAGAGTAATAAAACTCACCATTAGAGGTGTACACAGCAGAAAAATAAATTTTGTTCGAAAATAATATAGTCTGAAACAGAATACGTTTGAATTCGGATTTCCTTTTCATAATTTCGATTCGATTTTTAGATCACAAAAAAAATCCTGCTCAATTCCTGTTTGATTAGGGTTAAAAGGCAAGCTAGGTTTAAATATTGAGCTGTCTATTGGCCTGTGGCGCTGAATACAACAGATTCAGCACCACAGCCAACTGACAGGGACAGGGGGCTTTGTGAAACCTTAAAACAAAACTGATTCATTTTCATAATTTCATTTCAAATTTGGGATCGATTTAGAAGTTTAGGATCACAAAAAAATAAATAAATATATATAATAATAAATCCTGTTCAATTACTATTAGATTAGGGTTAAACATGAGGGTTAAATTACCATTTCGCTGCAGTGTGCATATAGGAATCAATGGTTCTCTTGTGAAACAGTATAACGAATCAAATTCGTTATACACGGTTTCGTTTAGTTTCAATTCGGATGAAACCAACTCGTTATTTCGGAAGTACTTCTGAAATATGAATTAACGATTTCAAACGAATTGAGATTAGTTACGAAAGGAATGCACACCTCTGTTCTCAATCACGGTATTACTATGGTAACATGGTAAAAAACCTCAAAAAACCAAACACAAGATTAGCAAGATTTTTATTAAAGGTAGCCTGTGGTTTTGAAGATGATGGCGACAGTTGTCTATTATGTCAACTATGTTTTGATACACAGGGTAAGGGTCCAACTAATTATCCCCAGGGTGTTAAATAGCATCAGTGGGATGCAACAATTCAGTAGTCTAAGGTTTACATATTGTCTACAAATTTGGATAATGAGTTTTGGTACCGGCAGCAAATGCATAGATTAGTGAAACTGAGTATTATAGGATATCCCATCTCCAAAATACTATGGATCCCTTTAGTGAACTGCCAACCTTTGAAGCAATGGCTTTTTTCGGCAGTGGTTGCACTTCTGCAAACAACAGCACTCACAAAATAATCTCCAAGAAAAAAAAATTTGAATCGCAGAATGAACTAGAAATTAGTTACAAATCACCAAATTCACTAAAAATGTGTCAGGAAAACGACAGGAATAGAAAACTGCCCAAGTATATAGGTGTGATTAATTTTATTTTCTGTTAATAAATGTATGGAATTAAAAATGATGTTGCATGACTAGAGTATTTTCCACAGTTTGATTTAAATTTGAAGATTATATTCTTTATTTTGAATGCAGCAAATTGAAGCAGAACAGTCACTCAGCATAGGTTGCATGAGGTCATTTCCTTCAAAACAGACCTTCCCGGAGAATTACAGCATTCGAACATTCTGTGAAAAACACGACATGATATGTATACTTATGTTTTGCACCAATTAAAAAGGCTGAATGTTTCTTAACCCCCTTCATTACCAAATGGTTTTCCATAAATCCAATGTCTGGAACCAGTGGTTTTATGGAAAATCACGTTGCAGGGACCATACAGTGAAAATGTGCTTGGAAAGCTCAAAAGCATATTTTTACACTATAAAAACTATTTGACAGACAGATGTCACAATTTACTGGCTGAAATGCACTACTAATCTTCTATAATACAGCTTGGGTGCCCTTGAAGAAAAAATAAAACGTATCTCCAAGCTGATCAAACAGTTGTAGCACCTCAGCTGTCAAATCCAAGATACTAAAACTTTGGGGGCAATTTATGGAGCCCATTTGAAAACACATTTTATTTTCAATAAACTAAATGACTTTCCATTGCGCAAGAATTACATCAGATCACATATACGCTATAACAGGGCATCACCTGGTGCTTCTGAAGATTATGTATAATCAATCTTGAATTGATAGTGAAGAGCTTAAAGACAACGTATAGATTGCAGCTTTCAAACACATTTCATATGGAAAAATGGGTAAGAATAGCGACCGGAAGAAGAACAGCGGGAGATCATGTAGGGGACAGCGGCAAAAAGCAGAATGGAAGGAAAGCAGCGACGGGGAAAGCATTGGAAAAATTGGTGGTGGTGTGGGGGGGGGGGGAACAGGGCAGTGTTGCCTTATCCACCCTGCTTTCTGGGATATGTATCAGGTCTTCATAATGATGGACTGAACAAGGGAAGAAGAATAGGATAGAGGTGGGTTGAGCAGAGTTCAGCGCTTCCTTCTGTCAGTACCTTTGGAGGATAATAGCCTAGGTCAGGGGTCAGCAACCTTGGCTCCATGATGTTTTGGGAACTACATTTCCCACGTGGCTCAGTCAGTCTAATGGGTGACTGAGCATCTTTGGAGATGTAGTTCCCAAAACATCAGGGAGCCAAGGTTGCTGACCCCGGGCCTAGGTCTTCACCAGTATGCAAATGATGAATGATCTTCAATGCTTCAAAGGAAACATAGAACAGGGCATAGAGTAGTAGACCCGGACACCATCTATATTATAATACAATAAGCTCCGGCGTGTCCATCGGCAAAAAAACGGACTGCACATGCGCGTGCAACCTGCGGCGGTTGGCTGCGCGTGCATCCAACGGCCGCGGCACGCGCACAGCCGGCGTGCGCGAGGGACAAAACAAATCTGATCCATTGCAGAGGCGCACAGCACAGCGCCTCTCCAATGGATCGGATTTGTTTATCTCCTTGGCGCCCGGCCTCCATCTCCTCGGTGCCCGGTCTGCCAGCCATATTACCAGTCTGCCATGCACATGGCCATGCATAATACCAGTCTGCCATGCACAATACCAGTCTGCCAGCCATATTACCAGTTTGCCAGTCATATTACCAGTCTGCCAGCCACATTACCAGTCTGCCAGCCACATTACCAGTCTGCCAGCCACATTACCAGTCTGCCAGCCACATTACCAGTCTGCCATGTACAAATACCAGTCTGCCAGACATATTACCAGTTTGCCAGCCATATTACCAGTCTGCCATGCACAATACCAGTCTGCCAGCCATATTACCAGTTCGCCAGCCATATTACCAGTTCGCCAGCCATATTACCAGTCTGCCAGCCACATTACCAGTCTGCCAGCCATATTGCCAGTCTGCCATGTACAAATACCAGTCTGCCAGACATATTGCCAGTTTGCCAGCCATATTACCAGTCTGCCATGCACAATACCAGTCTGCCAGCCATATTACCAGTTCACCAGCCATATTACCAGTTCGCCAGCCATATTACCAGTCTGCCATGCACAATGCCAGTCTGCCAGCCATATTACCAGTCTGCCATGCATAATACCAGTGTCTCATAATACCAGTGTGCCTAAATACTAGCCTGCCATGCCATGCATACCACGTTCCATTAAATATACGCGTAATGTATACGCTACAAAAAAAATGCCCGCCCAACACAATCTAAGAGGCCCCATGAGCTTACAATCTAAGGGGCCCCATGAGTTTACAATCTAAGGGGCCCCACGAGCTTACAATCTAAGGGGCCCCATGAGCTTACAATCTAAGGGGTCTCACGAGCTTACAATCTAAGGGGCCCCACGAGTTTACAATCTAAGGGGTCCCATGACGTTACAATCTGAGGGTCCTGTTCCCGTGCGCTTACACTCTAAGAGGGAAGAGGAACCTGCTCTAATATATAAATGCCTTTGTAATGCGCTGTCAGCAGTGCGCCCACCCATCACAGCTGCTTAGTTGGCCCTCCTGTTGCGGATGGGATGGCGACGGACGCATTACAAACATATTTATATAGAGAGATACTCTTGGATAGGACATTGAAAAAAAAACTATGGACGTGAATTCTGAGCTGGCGACAACAACAATAGACTGCCCTCTGGGCAGGCTTTCCACCTAGTATATTATAAATAAGTGTAGCGCTCACTCCTGGAGGAGCCGCTGAATTAACCTCGGGTTAGTCTCACCGCACTAGGGAATAAATATACACCAGCACTGTTGTGGATTTTTATAGATTATATTCTTTACTGATCCCAATAAAGCAGCATACATAACGTAGATACGGTATTTAAACGACAGGATTTTGTAACGCGGAAAAAACATGCGGCGGCAAAAGAAAAAGATTAACCCCCTCAGTTCTGGAGTGTAAGTCCTGTGAATAATAGCTCAAAATTGTGTATGTGTATGGTCTCGGGTACCCGGGTACTGTGTTCAACTGGCCAGTGAATGAAACAAACAAATCTTCGACTAGTCACGTTGGGGCCCTGTGGATTTAAACAATACTGCAACGTGCGTTTCTTATTTTTGGAACTGCGGCCTGGGAGGCCTCTCACCAATCC
Organism: Leptobrachium leishanense; assembly: GCA_009667805.1. Classification (NCBI taxonomy): domain Eukaryota; kingdom Metazoa; phylum Chordata; class Amphibia; order Anura; family Megophryidae; genus Leptobrachium; species Leptobrachium leishanense. The sequence goes on along the minus strand of CM019066.1, from coordinate 137,593,866 downwards.
GATAAACAATCTGTACAGCACCCGATCAAGGATTTTTCTCCGCTGTGTACTGGGACTCTGTGCCACCGGATCCGCTCTCTGCTTGACCGATCTACACACTGCGTACAACGATCTACCACCTGCACTCCCAATGGATCATGGCGGTCTCCTAACTCGGGGTCCAGCCGGAACCAGATTATCATTCCGACCTCTCAGCGGTGCGTAGGTAGGTCTCTGCAGGGTCACCGTCCCGATCTCCAGCACCAGTGAGGCAGCGCCTGTACTCTGGCCTGGTCACGATCCCTGGCAGTTCCACGTGTGTCCTCCACCTTTCACCGCTCGGCTCACTCTGCCTCTCCCCTGCACGAGGCTGCTGATGTCTTTTCTCTTCCTACACACCCACTTCCTGTACCCACGCAAAGCATGATGTAAATTGTAGTTCAGTTTATGTCCAGCATAGTCCATTATGTCTCTGTCTCCCTCTGGTGGCCATAATAAGTAAATGCAGCAAACACAATCTTTAAGCAGTGCTACATAGGAAAGATTACACTCACATGGGATGGTGTCTCAGGTCAGACACCGGATATGAAGGCGGCTGGCGACATTTTGTGGGAACGCCAGATTTCCCCCAGATTGCGACAGGAAGTGTTGGGCCTGTAGTCTTGCTCTGCAGCAGGAGATGCGGTGCTCCTCTGTGGTGGATGGATCAGCTGAACTCTGTAGAAAGCTGCCTCCTTAGAGCATGCTGTTACAGGCACTTTGCTTTAGCCACAATGTAGAGGAAAACGTTCACTAAAACGCATTTCGCGGGTCACAGCCGCTTCCTCAGTTAGTGTCACCCATGAGGTACCACACTAAGCTCTCTATAAAAGAACCACTAGGTGGCTCCAGAATACTTATTTTTCCATGGGAAGAAGAATGGCGAATATAAAATTTTGCATTAGGAAAATTAAATAAAATTACCCCTCGTTGATGAATTACTACATTCCCATTCTGCAATACAGGAAATCTACCGACCCAAAAGGCAGCATCCTGGACAACCCATCGGCATAAAACCATCTGTGTTCAGGAAAAACCTAATTTTCCTACAGATCACCGCAGTTATGGAATAACCTCCCAGACACCATCAAATCTTCCCCCAGTCTAAAGTCACTCAAGAGCTCCTTACTAACATGCCTCAATACAGAATGCACCTGTAAACATGTAACCTAGTGACTATATTTCCTACATATTTATTTTCTGTGTTAATCTGTACATTTGTGTTTTGTTTTTAATATCTTGCATTTTATTACTTTCTATTTCTGTAACGACTGTAAAATTTCAATGTTCTTGAACCCAGGACATACTTGAAAACAAGAGCAATCTCAATGTATCCTTCCTGGCAAAATACTTTATAAATAAAATAAATAAATCATATGGCAACCTTATCCCACTGATAAAGCAAAAACATGATGGTTTGGAGCAACCAGTCACCACTATCTATCTTTTTTGCCATATGTAGGAAGGAGGCGACCAGTGGCACGAGAAGAGTGAGTGTAAGGTTAAACTCCCTGCCCTATTGTGTTTATACACACTTACCTACGCACACATACCCCTTGTATTCACAAAGTCAGACCCACACAATTAGTCACCTACATTCACACACACTGACAGTCCAAAATAAATGTAATTAAATACTGCAAGCATTTAAAATGTATTTCTACGGCATTGTCAATTTTCTATTAGTATTGAAAATTGTGAAATTTTTACAAGCCTACACCCTACTATAAATAGTTTTTCTGCATATATGTATATTTTGTTGTATTCCCAGCCAAGTCATTTTTCGCTACTGCCCCTTTCCATGTTTTTTTTTTCAATCCCAAAGTGGAAATGTTTTTGGTGAGGGTATAATTATAAACCCACCAGTCTGTCTCTTGCCTGAAAAGCAGCGAGGACATGTAGTTGCTTGGAAAACAGCTCTTGGTTTCATTTGGTTAGGACCCACCTAACCAGAGGTGCTGTGGAGGTGCTTTGTTTCGCAAGGTGCAACAAGGATAAGCCCAACCTTTTTTCTTTTTATGTTCTATACATTAAGTGGGCTGGATACTTCTGGTTTACGCAGCCGCCCTGGTAGGGAATAGGCGCGAAACAGTATATATGTTACCGCTAAAGTGCAGAAATCAGTTAGTCTGCAGATTAACTAGATAATGTGCAGATTAACTAGGGTGAGCCGTTAAAGTGCCGAAAACTTGTGTCATTTCGCAAATTACCTAGTTAATCTGCACAATACCTACTAGGCACTCGTTAAAGTACAAATAAGATCTCTGCTGGAACAACAGCAACGTGTTATTTAAAAAACTATAATACAAAGAATGAAACGGTTTAATGTTATTTCTTTATTATCACGACACAAACTCACGCGCTCACAGGCAGAAATTAAAAGTGGAGGGAGAGGGGGAAGGTGTAGGGACAGGAAATCAGGGAAAGAAACCTTTCACTCATTTCCCTACAAACTTTTGCACTTTAACGATACGGAAGCCGTTAATGTGCACATTACCTAGGTAAACTGCAGGAAATGAGGGACACGAACCTTTTACCGGCTGGGTGGAGTAGAGGTAACATCACTGCTCTGCGTGGAGAGAGCCTGTGGAGACATGGGTTCGATCCCAGCAAGCAACCTCTCCAGTAAGTGTCCTTGGGCAAGACACCTAACGGTACATACTCGCCACCCAGGACATACTTGAAAACGAGAGAAATCTCAATGTATCCTTCCTGGTAAAATCCTTGCTCAAAAAAAAGAAAAAAAACTACACACTTTGCACTTTAACGATATGTGCACATTACCTAGGTAAAGTGCGTAACACTCTCGATTCCGCACATTAACATTGCAAATCAGTTAATCTGCAGATTAGCTAGGTAATCTGCACATTAACGGCTTTCTCACTTTAGTGGTAACATATATATATTTTGTTACGTTTTTTGTTGTTGTTATTGTTAAGAAAACAAAGAGTCTTTGAGAGAAAACCAAATTATTTTCAGTGGCAAGGAACTGTCAGGCTTTTCCAGATAGAAAAAATGACATTTTGATCTCTGGTGCAGATGAGGAATGTAGTAGTTTTGATAGCGTTGTTTGCACATTAAACGGATTTTCTATTATTCATGTTAATAACGTGAAAAATATAAATTTCAAAATAAATTAGTTTAAAATGGTTTATGAAGGGATTAATTGAAGCTGGCACTGTTCACACAAGTTAGAATTTAATTACATAATGAAACATCCTATGTACTGTATATAGATTTGATAGAAAAGGTTTCAAAAATCTCATCAGGGCTGGCTCACACATCCATGTGTATCAAAATAGTCATCAAAGTGTTCTGACTAGACCTCAGAGCCAACCAGCGCTTGTATGCGATGGCTTACAGGTAGTTTTCTTATTCTGTGCGACCTTTAGTGACTAAATACAGGCCAATGACAGCCTTATGGAAGATAAAGTAATTCATTTCAGCTGTGTAACGGTTTATATAATAATAATAATAATAAAAAAGCAAAAATAAGAGGTGTCATAGCCCAAAATGGCAACCCGTGCACAAAATTATTCATTTCTGATGGTGACTTTTAATACAACCAAACCCACACGTTCTATGCAAGGGTCAAGTTTCCGGTCTCAGTGGCCATGCCTTGAAGTAGCAGCAATGTGTCACCTCAATGCAGCTGTATCAAACACTTTCACTTCAGTACCGGATGTCAAACTTACGCTTCCTGTTTTGTCCTTCTGAACAGTTAAATTGCCTATATGCATTAGCCTTATTTTCCACTATGAAATGTTCAAAGTTTCTTGAAAATATTTATTGAATGGTAGATGGAGCAGATGCTTGAGTCCTGTGGCAACGTACTGTCCCTAGTCTGTCATTAGAGAGTGGAGATCACGTGATTGTGAATATATTGAAGTGCAGGATACAGGATAAAGGATTCCCTCTAGTGTCCTACTAGAGTATTACTAAAAAACACACACATACAGGGTTATTCAAAAAGAATCGAAAAGTCACCGTACGATCGGTGACGTTTCGTTCCCTGCACTTCAGGGCGATTCAACGATCCTATTTCGCCGACCCTGTGGTGTATTCAGCAAGCACCACAGGGCCGGCGTAGTGCAGGGAAAACCCACCGCAAACCCGCCGAACATTCACCAAAACCAGCAGAAAACAGCTGGATTAACCCCGCCGAACACGCCGGAGAAACCCAACTAGCTGCCGAACACAGCACAGAGCAGCCGCCGGAAAAACCCGACACAAACGAAACGTGGTGAAAAACAAAAAAACAAAAACAGTTTGCTTGAAAGTTTGAAATTTGAAACGCTGTTTGCAAAAAAATCTACTGAACGAAAATGTCTGGAATTTACATATAAGATCCAATGAATGATAATAAAAAGGGCTGTTACAGAAAAAAAAAAAGATGATTAAAAAAACAAACAACACGGGAAAAATGGTTTGCCAAAAGAATCCGAAAAAATGCCTGAAAAATCCTAAAAAAAATCTATAAAAAGAGACTTTTTACTGCAGAATATTAAACTGTTCATTAGATATTGAATTAAAACAGGAATATTTTTAACATTGAAGCCTATGGGAATCGCCTGAATAAATCTGTCGAATGAGACAACCAAACAGCAGGGCATTTCGGCAACTTTTCCATGCATTTCGGTGTTCTCTCAATAGACGAAGCATTGCTTCTCTATGGGGGATTTCACTGCCCTCAAACAGGCACCGAACAGGCACTGTATGTGCAGACAATTCGCCAACATTTGGCGAACTGCCTGCTCTCAGAATAGCCGAATGGTCAGGAAAGGTAACCGTACACTGAATTTCAGTGTTCAGTTACCTTTCGGGGCCAGATCAGTTCTCTTTGAATAACCCTGATATTCTACATGTTTAGTTCATGAAGAAGCACTGATTAAAATTGGTAACTTCTAGGTGTCCATATACAATCATGGAACTGTAATCTAGCCATGAAATTATCCATCGAATGGATTAACCCCTTCGCTGCGGAGGACGCGCTCAGCTTGTCCACCCGCAGGTAACGTTTCTTGCGGAGGACGCGCTGAGCGCGTCCTCCCTTTGGGGCCAGCGATCGGCTGGGTTCCGGCCAATCGCTGTGCCCCACGGTGTGGGCTGACATCCTCGATGTCAGCCCAGCACCAGGAACCGCCGCCGGGCTAATTAGATGTCATCACGGCGGCGCGATGACATCTAATTCAGGCGCCCCCCCCCCGCATGTGCGGAGGAGGCACCTGAAAGGGAGGGGGGGGGGAGGTCCTTCGGACCTCTCTCCCTCCCGATCGCCGGCGTTGCGGGGGTTAATCCAGGCACCGTTTGGAAGGGCACAGCCTGCCCTTCCTAACGGTACCTGGAATTAACCCCATGGGGGCTGGATCACGAATCGGCGCCGAAAAGCGCCGGTTCGTGATCCTTTCCCAGAGCTGGCCGACATCTTGGATGTCGGCCAAGCTTCCGGGAATGCCCCCTGAGGACTGGCGTCATCGTGCATAGCACGATGATGCCAGTCCTGGAGTTAACCTCTAACTGCCACCAATGGTGGAGATAGGGGGTTCCAATGAACCCCCTATCTCCCGATCCGTGGCAGTTAGGGGTTAATGTTTGATATTGTTGGATCGGCCAGAGCATGGCCGTTCCAACGATACCAAACAGGAGTATGAAAAAGTTTTAAAAAAAATAAAAATAAAAAAATAGTTTACAAAAAATTATAAAAAAAAACGTTTTTTTTTCTTTTTTTTGGTTCGTTAATGCAGAAATATTGTTCCCATTTCAATTATAATGTGAACAATGATGCTGCACTGACGATTTTTGTATGCGGTGCGTTTGTTAAAAATCATGTAATTTTCCCCCAAAAAAAAATGTAACGAGACCCCAGCTCTAATTTTTTTGACAAGCGCACCCCATACAAAATATAACCGCAATTGCTCGCATGTTAAAATGTGAAAAAAAACCACTTTACACGTTGTAAATTATTGAAAATTCATATTTTATTGCATTTTTTGTTATAATATACAGACTGGTCATGACGTATACATATAATAATGACATATTATGAATCTGCTGAGTCTGACGGAAAGAACGATATATAATATGTCTTGGTCATATACTAAAATAAGCCTTCAAAACACGTTTAAAACATGATGAGCAAAACCGGTAAAAATGACCTCAGCACAGAGGCGGGAAAGGGTTAATTACTCCAAAATAATTTTTGCAAGAAAGACTATGTATAATATACGTATATACACAAAACCCCAAAAAAGAGCACTCCATATCATTGACCACCTTCATCCACCATTTTCTGCAAAAAAAACCCACACATTTCAAAAATCCTAAAAACCTGACTGAGGTAAAATGATGGGGATTCAGTTAAAGTATGATCATCATTTGCGTAAGCCTGTCACAGTCGCCAATGTACCCCATCATTGACAGGTCCTATCTAACTTGACTGTATCTGCATTTACAGGATCCACTCACCCTGGAGCTCCCCAGTGGGCACTAGCCTTTATAGGCTGTCACGATGGGACACACCTGTGAACAGGGAGGGGTGCATACTCAGGAGAGATGTCAGCTCTCCATATGTATATAACAAACCACGGGGGGGGGGGGGGTTGCACTCAACCTTAACTTGCAACACAAGCGGGTGCATCTAAGACTTCAAATACAAAACACCACAATAGCTTGCGCATAATAAACTATCCACCTTACCTTGACACTAGCCAAGTACTTGCGAGCACACCGCTCCACAGCTACAAACCAACATGCCAATGAACTTTAAACCAGTTCCAGTGTTGAATGCCTTAGCACCAACATATGTTCCCAAGTCACCTGCAGTCACGCACCCAAAGTCTGAAAACACGGACATGTCACAGTTTGCTAAATACATGCTCTGCAGAGAGCTCACAAAGACAGGCCTCACCAAGTTTGATGACAAGCCTGAAAATTACAGAGGATGGAAATCCACCTTTAAAGCCACAATGAGTGACCTAGACATCACTGCTACAGAAGAATTAGATCTGCTCATCAGATGGCTAGGTTCCCAGTCTACTGAACGCATCAAGAGGCTCAAAGCGGTTCATATTGACAACCCTGCTGCAGGCCTTAATGCTGCTTGGGACAGACTTGAACGTACCTTTGGCAGTCCAGAAGCCATTGAAGATGCCTTATTCAAAAGATTGCACAGCTTCCCAAGGATTTCCGCTAGAGAGAATTTAAAGTTTCAAGAACTCAGCGATGTTTTATTAGAGCTTCAACTCGCTAAAGCTGACATCAGTTTAGCTGGTCTCAGTTACCTTGACACCCCTCGTGGCATCAACCCTATTGTTCTCAAGCTACCGTATGGCCTTCAAGAAAATTGGGCAGCGCTTGGATCGAAATACAAGGAAAAACATCAAGTTGCCGCTGCCTCCTTTATCCTACTTCTGTGAGTTCATCAAAAGAATTGCAGACACAAAGAATGACCCAAGTTTCTTCTATGGTGACGGTAACCCTCTCAGTTCACCCCCTCCAAGACCTACAAACACACGTATGATACACAGAGACCATCGAGGACCAGTGTCAGTGAAAAGGACCAATGTTCTACCTGCACCTGCTACAGTTCTTGAAAAGACTGAACAAAACAAGAACATCGAGCACCCAAATCGCCAATGTCCCATATATAACAAACCACATCCACTTAAGAAATGTATTGGCTTCAGAAAGAAAACCCTACAAGAACGTTTAAAGAAATTTGGGGTCTGCTACAAATGCTGCGCCTCCACAGAACACTTTGCAAAGGACTGTAAAACTATCATTAAATGCATAGAGTGTGACATCGACAGGGCTGGACTGGGAATAAAAAGCAGCCCTGGAAAAACATTTTTTACCAGCCCCATATTGTGATAAGTGCAAACGAAAAAGGATACTAACTGTAAGATTAAAAAAAAAAAAAGGACAATCCATCTGTCACAACAGCCCATGGTCTCATGTATTTGGTTGAGAACAGAGGTGTGTTCACGTTACAATCAACACTCTTATTACAGTTATACTCTCAGTGTGTGTGTATATATATATATATATATATATATATATATATATATATATATATATATATATATATATATATATATATATATATATATATATATATATATATATATATATACACACACACACCACACTGAATTTTACTTAGAATAATGGAGGAAGACAGAGGGACGGATGGATAGCTAGGAAGACAAATAAAAGGATAGACAGATAGTTAGGGTTCCCCCTGAATCCACAGGGCTGGTGATCACAGGAGGCTGCCGGGTAACTAAGCAGAAGAGCCTGCTCTCGGCAGGAAGGTGCTGCTCCTGGCAGGTCATCTGGGGCTTTCCCAGGGGTATCTCTCATAGCTGGGTAGTGTTAGGAGCAGACAGCATCCTGAGAACACCAGCCAGCCAGGAGTATGGGTGCTAGAATTTTCAGTTTGCTAGAGGGTCCAGGCTGCGGCGGATCCAGACCCCAGTCTCGTGAGGGACATTCAACTAATTTTGGCTACACAGCGCCCTGGGAATGACAAATTTGCAGGGACCCCACCTGAGCCCATTAAAGCGGTATTCTGTTGTAGTAACCCTTATTGAAATCACTAGTAAAATAAGCATTTTACCAATTGAAATTGTTTACTATTTAATACAAGTTATTTATTCAAACAATTTCCTGCACCTTATCTTCCTTGTTCACACTAAGGGATGGGAGTTTCTGCTATCAGGTTACAGTGTAAAAGAAAAGGAAGATTTAAAGCTCAGCTGTAAAACAAAACGTTTTCTTAACTGTTCTATTTGTGCGCTAAAAAGGCAGAGATGTAATTGTTTGGCCCTTTCAAAGCGTTCAAAATGATTCTGATGGGATAGAAGTAACTTTTTATTTTGGAGATGGAAACAAATACACATATATATTAAATACTCCCTTTAATTATTCTATGTATAAATGCAATGGTTTAATGCTGCACCTGAGGCACAGTTCACTTGAAAGTCTGCTATTTAGTGGCCAGTTCTGACGGGACAGGTGCGACCATATGGTGCGTCAGCCAGGTATCTTTGGGTGCATCAGCTAAATGCGAGGCTGGGAACATGCTGGGCACTTTTAGGGCTAGCGGTATGCTGTCAATGCATTTCGCTAGCAGTCCCAGGGATCCTCTCTGCTGGCTCACAGCGGGAACCTGCGTTCCCGCTGTGGGAACGCCGTTCCCTGCAGGATTTGAGCCCTGGGCAGCGCTATCACCTCATTTAAGCTAACACTCACTCTAGCGTCGGCTTGAAGGAGGTGATAGAGCTCTAAGTGTTTTCTTTGTAAGAGCTACCCCCAACAAATTATGAAATGTGTACCAGACAAAACACACACACACAGTATTTTCCTTTTTATGGGATTTTCACACCTTCAATGTTGTGCAACTACTTATCCCACAGTGCTCCTATCTGGCTGCCTGAGTATTGTGGGATCTGTAATTACAACACATGCAGGTCCTTAGAACTAAACAGCAAAATCAACAAATGAAAAGGAAATAAAAGCCATTTTTCTAGAAAATCTAGTACACACACACACACACGTAATATACATGAACAGAATGCTCCCTTCTGATATACTTACTTCTTCCTGGGGAGTGGGAATCCAGCAGCTTTGTCCTCCTGTAGCAGCACATGGCTCTCTTCTGCACTTCCTGTCACAGCTCTCTCCCTACAGAGGAACCTCCAGTCATGTGATCAGTCGGTTTCAGCTCTGTTTAAGGAGCATTCCCACCAGGCAGGCACTGGGCAACATTGCAACCAAGATCTGGGGACACAGGCCCCCACAGAGCAATGTTACAGCCCAGATCTAAGGACAGAGAGAGCCCAATGTGATAGATCTACAGCCAGCCCCCTCCCTAGGGACATGTGCTGCACCGAAGAACACTGCCTGCACCCCAAATTTACAGAAGCACAGAGCATCCAGGTCCATGTGCAGCCAGAACAGCCCCCCCCTCCAAAAATAAAAAAAAAAGCCACCTAGCACCAAGAAGACAAAAAAAAATCTCCCCGGTTCTGCCCCAGCTCTGTGTGTTCAGGAAAATGACAACAAAAAAAGCAGCAGGGCCAAGGTGTGATACAGAGTGGGAGGAGAACTCACCTTCCCCACGACTCACTGGTAACTCACTGCCTCCTTACGGCCTCTAGCAGTCTCGTGCGTTACACAGACCACCCAGGAAGCTGGAGACATGTGACTACTCCCGAGTACTGCACCCGAAAAAACAAACAAAAAAAAAAAAAAACCCAGACCAGCCACTATAAAACAGCCCCAGCGGCCGAAAAAATTAAGCAGCCTATCGGGATTTCTCCCGGTATCCCGGTAGGCCATTCCGGCACTGGACAGCGATGACCATATACAAGCTCTTCATCCATATCCGCACAACTTTACTAAGCCCACAAACAATCCTCCTGAGGCAAAGCAAGGCGGGGAGCGCACAGATCAAGCAGCACCTTCTACCTCAGTGTTCTCTTCATGTACGGAATTCTGTGGAGAAGGACTCTGTGACAAATCCTGCACAAAAGATATGTTTGGTTCGTGTATACCCAAGAGGTCAACCTGAAAAGGCCATAAGACTGTATACTATTCTGGATGATCAGAGTAAAAGATCTCTTGCAACAACACAATTTTTTGAACATAAAAGAATACCGTATACCCTAACTACTTGTACTGGCACTACAGAAGTCTTAGGTAGGAGAGCCAGCGGTCTTGTGGTTGCTCCTCTGAACGACAATGTGGAAATACCTTTGCCCACTATCACGGAGTGCAACCAGATTCCAAGCAACAAAGAGGAGATCACTACTCCTGAAGCTGCCTTACACCATTCTCACTTGAAGGACCTAGCCTGCCAAATACCAGCCCTCGACGGAAGTGCTTGAAAGGAAATTGAAATATGGTAGCTAATTCACTGAATACATATTTCTACTCTAGTAATATTTGATAGCTATATCAAATATATAGGGCCTGATTGACTGCTCAGTAAATGCCTAATGTGTTCATGAGGTAATGCTGAGTATGGTCTTTCTCTTGGCTTCCTGTTTTTATGAAGGAGTGAAAATTTTTCTATTCAACTCCATTTCCTCTAGAAACAAAGAGAGGCTGACCAGCCGAGAGGAAGGGAGGGACACAGATGTTTAATTGTTAATGCATCCTATGGAATATTCCTATTTCTAGAATAGGATATAGCTGTGACGTCAATTTAGGCGTGCCTAGTAGGCAAGGACAGGAAATGTTTGTAAGTCTAGGTACTGCCCAAAGTAGAAAAAACACGTTCCTATATTGCTGACGTATTGGTTTGTAATTCATGAATTTGTGACGCTCCTATTTTTGATAAAACTACTGAATGTATGAAATTTACTCCAGAGTAAAGGAACCACCCAAGACAGCACTTGTGTCCTGGTCTTTTATTCTCACTCGAGTTCTGTTTCCTGTATGATCATTGGGTCTGGTGACAAAGCAGCTGTCTCTCATCACTGGACCGTGGCCATTCCTGTGATGTTCTTGCAGTATACATATCAATTTGGTGTCAGAAGTGCGGATTTGAACTAATCAACTTGTCTTGGTGAGTATGGGTTACATATTTATTTTATTAATATTTATTGAACCTAATATTCATCATAGATAACTTGCTTGTTCAAATTTTCGAACTCGCATTATTTGATTTGATAGTGCAAGAGTTTCTTTTGAATGATTTGATTGTTTAAGTGATGGTGAATGAAAAATAGGATTTTTTACAATCGTCTGGGTAAAGAATAGTGATCCTTTCTCTTTGTTTCCTTGATCAATTGTTGGATGTCCCCGCTGTTAGTGACTCACATTTGAATTGTGTTGTAAAGAGTATTATATTTTAAAAGATTAATACCTTTAAGTTTCCCGCCCCGAGAATTGGGTCCCTATTTACCTGACTACTTGTTATTTCCTATTTGTGCGTGTTCTCCCTGATAGTGTAGTTAAAAAGATTTTAAATAGAATGGAGATTGCTGTTTTGTGATTTGGCTCAGTGAGAATAGAGGAAACTGCGCATTTTTGTGACCCTTTCAATTGCGCTGGCCCTTCTCCTTCCCCCCTCCACCGCGCCTTTTTTTTGCGATATGGGTGCCAAAAAATCCTCCCATGTAGATCCAAAAATAACGGGCAAATTAGATAAGCACTTCAATAAGAAGTTAATGCCCCAAAATGGCCCTGCTGAAACGCCCGCCGATTATATACAACGTGTTGCTGGCGGATATTTCACCACGCCCTTTATAGATTGTCTCGCTGGCTGGACTACAGCCATGCATTCTTTTGATCCATTCCCAAATTCAGGAAGCTTCTCTTCCTATCATATGTCCATGATAAAAGGCTTATGTCTTGGCAACCAGAAAGCTTTCCCATATTTCCAACCTGACTCAAATTGGGATAGAAAATATATGAAGGAATGTGGTAAAGTGTGGATTCACTTGTCCTCTTCATATAACCCCATTTCTAAAACTCCTAAAGATGTATCATGGTCCATAGATAGTCCCCCACCTTACAATTCCTCTCCTCCTGCCCTTTCACAACCTAATCCCAAACCCTCTTCCCTTTATCCCAGCCTTGACCCCAAGACTTTGGCAGCTGTGATTACAACTATTGAAACCACTACTAATCCTCTGCCTTCCCCCGAAGCCCTAACACAAAATATAGGTGTTTTAGGTGCTATCGTAGGAATACCCCATGTTGAAACAGAATCTGACACAGAACAAGATGAAACTAGCACATATGATTGGCAAAATAAAACCCCTAAGTCTAAATTCAGTACATCTTCATTTGTATCCACTTCCAAACCCAACCGTGTAGGATACTCTCCCCAAATGCAATCTTTTATTGACCAATTTGAACCCCAACTTCAGAACATAATAACTAGGACCCAATCTGGCAAAACTATCAACCCCCCTGCTAGATATCAGATGCCCTATTTAATTGCAGGAAATAATGTCGTTATTATGCCCCCTGATATAGGAACCTTAAATTCTATAATTAAGGGTTCTCCTAGTCCCAGAATTTCCCCGACTGCGACAACACAATATCTTAAACGGGCGACACGAGGATTGCAATTAACTCAGGAAGATTACAAGTTGATCATTAACGGTGTCATGGGATATGCTGATGACACTGGTTTTGATTGGACTCGTGTTCTCTCACTTCAACCCCCCCATGTTACTCTAATAGGTGCCCCTATTACACCCCAAAATTTGCCATTACAAACATCGGTCCAGATTGATGATATGTGGACAGAAGTTTGTGATGAATGGACTCGTAATTATGGAGCTCGACGTTCTATGGTCGCAGCCATTGCATGCAAACAAAATGCCAAAGAATCTGTCACCGAATTCGTCCACCGGTTCCATAAGAACTGGAAGGAGGATGCCGGCATGACATTAGATGGAGATATGGGTCTCCTCTACACTCAAACTCTCATGGGTAATCTCAGAGATGATACCCAGAGAATTGCTAAACAGGTGATTGATAACTGGCCAACAGTGGTACCTATTGATCTTAATAATAGGCTCCTTGTTAAAGATTCTGCAGGTTGCTTTGACCTGCAGCATTCTAAATATATGTTAGCTGTTTTTAACAGTCCTTCAGGTCCCCCAAGTAATAATGGTCCTCGCCCTAAACGGACTTATTATCATCCTCAACACCCCACACGTACCCCAGGTACTTGTTTCATTTGTGGTGATCCAAATCACTGGCGTAATGAATGCCCTCATAATCCCAGGAACATTGGCAATACTGCTATGAACCCCCAGCCACGATCTCCAACAAGCAATGCTGTTACCTCTCCTAACAATGCCTGTGATCCACCTCGTCATAAGATTGATTGGCAAAACCAATCAAATGCATGATGTGGCCCATAGGCATGCTCCATCTCATGTGTTCAGGTTTCAGAAACAGTTGACCATTTGCCCCTAGTGATCCTTAATTTGGAGGATCATAAAACCCCATTCCTTGTGGATACGGGTGCTACAAATTCGACGCTTACAATAGAGTGGTGTTTGTGGTCAATTAAACCTGCTGAGACGCCATCTTTGGGGATTAATGGAGTCCTAACAGAAACGTTGGTCACCCCACCCATTGCTATTTCTTCAAATTCTTCTCCTGCCTCTGTGTTTCATTCTTTTCATGTTCTCCCTACCTGTCCTGTTAATTTGTTAGGCAGAGATTTGCTTTCTTTGCTTGCTGTGTCTATTATCTGCATGCCATCTGGATCTTTACATGTGGATTCTCCATTCTTTTCTCTTGAAGCTGCTCCCAGCACATTTCATCCCCCAACAGCCCCCACTCCTTGCTCTCCACCTAACACTTCCTCCCATTCCTTCTCTCTTCTTCACTGTGCTTTCCTTTCAGCACCTGATCTCGAATTGTGTGTACATCCGGATGTATGGGCAATTGACGAATATGATGCGGGTTCTATCTCCTGCACACCATATTCGGCAAAATAAAAAAAATCTGCAACTCCTGTCTATCACAAGCAATATAATCTGTCACCTGCTAAAGTTGAAGGAATACGGGAATTCATTCACCGCTTCCTTGCTACTGGCATTCTGCGTCCCATTGTAAGTTCGTACAACACTCCTGTAAATCCTGTGCCTAAAGGAGATGGATATCGCTTTACTCAGGATTTCAGATCTCTCAATGAATCATAATTCCTATTTCTCCAATTGTACCTGACCTCCCACCCTTCTCACCTCCATACCCCCAGACTCCACACATTTTACAGTCATAGACCTAAAAAATGCCTTTTTTTCTGTCCCAGTACAATCCAGATACACAACACATTTTGGCTTTTACATTTGAAGGTAGTCAGTTTTGTTGGTCAGTATTACCTATGGGATTTATTGACAGTCCTGCGACTTTCGCGCGTGCCCTGCGTGAGACTGTTGAGTTACAGTCCGCCAGACAGCTTCATCTTACTACAGTATGTGGATGACCTCCTTCTTTGTAGCCCCAGCCAAGCTGCATGTCACACTGACTCTGTTGCTCTCCTCAACCATCTACACTCAGAAGGCCACAAGGTATCCAGAAAAAAGATGCAATTTTGCTCCACCTCTGTTGAATATTTGGGTTTCGTTCTCACTCAGGGATGTCGTGTCCTCTCACCGTCTCGCATTCAGAGCCTGCTCCAGCTCAAGCGTTCTGCCTCCAAAACAGACATGTTGTCCTTTCTAGGGATGGTGAATTTTTGTCGTCATTGGATACCAGACTGTTCCTATTATGACTCTGTTCTTCCTGCGTCTGCTGCACGCACAGCTCCGGACCAAATTGTTTGGTCTCCGGACATGGTGTCTGCCTTTGATACGTTAAAGGAACTGTTGGCTACTGCACCAGCACTGGGGCTACCGAACTATAAACTGCCTTTCCACCTCTACTGTAGGGAGGATGGGCGCACAATGGCGGCTGTTCTTGCACAGGTCCATGGGGGGGCGTTGCGTCCAACTGCATTTTTGTCAAAAGTCATGCCACCTGTTGTTCAGGGAATGCCAAATTGTCTCCGCTCCTTGGCTGCCTGTGCCATGGCTGTGGAAACAGTTCGGTCCTTAACCCTAGGTACTGACACGATTCTCCATACACAACACAATGTCTTGCATGTACTTCGTAACCTTTCTACCCAGCACATTTCTTCCCAACGTTTGTCTGGTTATGAAACTGTACTAACTTCTACCTCTAATTTGTCTGTCAAATACTCTTCTGTCACTTCTGGTCCTTCTGTTGTTCTAAACGCTCTCCTGCGTCTACGCGAAGACCAAGAGGAGCCTCGTGAATTACATGATTGTCTTCCGCTCATTCAACTAACGACCTCTCCTAGATCTGATCTTTCTGACACTCCTCTAGAAGGTCCTGATATTCGTCATATCTTTGTTGATGGCTCCTGTTCTCGTCCTTCTGATTCACAGTATCTGACTGGTTATGCTGTGGTTGAATTGCCTGACATTGTGCATGAATCTGCTTCCATTCCTTCAAATTCTTCGCAAGCTGCGGAACTCTTTGCTTTAACAGCTGCATGTAAACTTTTTAAAGATCTCCCTGTCACCATTTATACTGACTCTCGTTATGCATTTGGTGTTGTGCATGATTTTGGTGCACTATGGCATCGCCGTGCTTTTACTACGGCTGATGGACGTCCTATTTCTCATTCTGATCGGATTTCTGATCTCCTGTCTGCTATTCTATTGCCTTCTCGTCTTGCGGTTGTTAAATGCAAAGGTCATGATCCTGTTGACTCTTTTGTTTCTCGTTGCAATCATTTTGCTGACGCTAAGTCTAAAGCTGCTGCTCTTTCATCTCCTACCATTTCTCTTGTTCCTCACCCTCCAATTGTCACCTGCTACCTTTCTCCTTTTCTGCTGCCCCAGAAATGGATGCTTAAAGAACTCCAGGCAGGTGCTACTGAAGCTGATGCTTATCATTGGGCCTCAGAAGGCCTTGTGAAGTCTCAAGAAATTCCGCCTGATGTTAGAATTTATGAGAAAGGAGGGAGAGTGGGCCTACCTGCTGCAGCAGCGCCAATCTTTATTTTTCTTTTCACGGTCCTGGCCACAGATCTCCCAAACTCACATACAGCGAAATGGCTAAACATTTTTCTGTTTGTAATCTTAAGGCTATGATTAATTTCCAACTTTCTCGTTGCCTTATATGTGCCAGAAATAATACACAGGGCCCAAAAAATTAAAACTCAACACCTACCGCCTGCTAATGGTCCATTCCAGGAACTCCAAATTGATTTTACACAAATGCCCACTGCAAAAGGTAACCTGAAATACCTTCTGGTAATAGTTGACAAGTTTTCTAGATGGCCTGTAGCCTTCCCTACTGCAAGAGAAAATGCCAGAACTGTTGCCAAAATTCTTTGTAAAGAATTAATACCCAGATATGGATGCCCCATATCTATTGATTCAGATAATGGTCCTGCCTTTACCTCCAAGATCACACAGGAATTGGTAAAATTAATGGCCATTCAATGGAAGTTTCATTGCCCATACCATGCGGAAAGTTCCGGAATCATGGAACGGCAAAATAGAAATATCAAAAATAAACTTAGAAAAGCTACTGAGGGTACCTTCAAGAACTGGCCGGATTACCTTCCAGCCATTCTTGCAGAAATAAGAATGACCACCCATTCTGTCACTGGCCTTTCCCCCTTTGAAGTTCTCATGGGAAGACCCTTTCCTACCCCATGGATTCCTAAGCAAGGTCCCCTGGTAATGTTACCAGGTGATCTGGATGAATTTAGAGAAGCATATGTCACTCAATTGCTTAAAACATTGCATGATTTCCATAGAACGGTCTCCTGCTCTTTTCCGCCTCTCTCCACAGATCATACTCACCGTTTTGTTCCAGGAGATCGAGTGCTCGTGAAGGCCCTGCATCGTCACAAAACCATTGATCCACCATATGGAGAGCCGACTACCGTCCTTGCTGTGACCAGAACTGCCGTGCTGACTGATGAATCACCTTCCTGGATCCATGCATCAAAGATAAAGAAAGCGCCATTCATCCCTGATCCACCTGTGACCTCAACCCCAGACGTGGAATCGCTGACCCCTGCTTCCAAATGACCTCCTCCTGTGACGTACCCCACTGATGAATCTGGAGTGTGGGCCACAGCAGTTGTAAGCCCCTGCTAACCTGTTGGCTGGTTTCCCAGCTGAAGAATCGTTTTCCCCCCAATTTAGTTTTTATGCCTATTAACTGTCCTATTCAACCCGAAGAGTAGTACCTTTTTCCTCATTTACACGAACTGTTTATTTTTTGATGAACTTTCCTTTTTCACAAAGTAATACATATTGTATTAACTCTGATTTTATACTTGCAGTGTCTATTGCTAGAACTACTACCGAGATGTTTTGCTCTTTTTCCAAGAACTGTTGTATTTTTGTTGGTTCGCTTTTAATCATTATGATTTATATGTATAATATGATGACAATGTAACCCCACTTGTAATAGGTTCACTAGTTTAGTTTTCTTTTTTAATTAGTGATCACGTGATACATGATCAAAAGACGGATTGAAAGGAAATTGAAATATGGTAGCTAATTCACTGAATACATATTTCTACTCTAGTAATATTTGATAGCTATATCAAATATATAGGGCCTGATTGACTGCTCAGTAAATGCCTAATGTGTTCATGAGGTAATGCTGAGTATGGTCTTTCTCTTGGCTTCCTGTTTTTATGAAGGAGTGCAAATTTTTCTATTCAACTCCATTTCCTCTAGAAACTAAGAGAGGCTGACCAGCCGAGAGGAAGGGAGGGACACAGATGTTTAATTGTTAATGCATCCTATGGAATATTCCTATTTCTAGAATAGGATATAGCTGTGACGTCAATTTAGGCGTGCCTAGTAGGCAAGGACAGGAAATGTTTGTAAGTCTAGGTACTGCCCAAAGTAGAAAAAACACGTTCCTATATTACTGACGTATTGGTTTGTAATTCATGAATTTGTGACGCTCCTATTTTCGATAAAACTACTGAATGTATGAAATTTACTCCAGAGTAAAGGAACCACCCAAGACAGCACTTGTGTCCTGGTCTTTTATTCTCACTCGAGTTCTGTTTCCTGTATGATCATTGGGTCTGGTGACAAAGGAGCTGTCTCTCATCACTGGACCGTGGCCATTCCTGTGATGTTCTTGCAGTATACATATCCTGCTGTTGCTCGGCCAAGACATCTTAAGGGTACACAAAGTTCGTCAACAAATCAACGGTCCACATGATGCTCCATATGCTCGGTGTCTGGATCTAGGCTGGGTCATCATAAGCAATGTTTGTCGAGACAAGCGCAGAAAACCTTACTCGGTATCCTCCTTTAAAACACACGTCCTGCCAAACGGACGAACTTCTTGTTCTGCACGACGACCACACCAATATCATGTGAAGGAAAGACTGCTTCATAAGAGCGCACAACGACTCATCATACAGGACGAAGAGAAAGCTCTTAATTTCTGGGATGACAACATCGGCAACACAGTGTTTGAGGTAACATCTAAAGACAACGAGTTGGCAGCTACCATGGAAGACAAAGAATTCCTGAAAACCATGAGTAAAGAGTTCCACCAAGATGATTCCAACAGCTGGGTAGCACCTCTACCATTCCGTACTCCAAGAAAGAGACTACCAAACAACAGAGAACATGCAGAAGCACGGTTTACTTCTTTACAACGCAGTTTGAATCGGAAACCTGAGATGAAAAGACACTTTGTAGACTTTATGCAGAAAGTGTTTGAAAAAGATCATGCTGAGCCTGCACCTCCGCTTGAGGAAGGAGAAGAATGCTGGTATCTTCCATGCTTTGGTGTCTATCATCCTCGCAAGCCTGATCAGATTAGGGTGGTCTTCGACTCAAGTGCTCGACATGAAGGGGTCTCCCTCAATGACAGTCTTCTCACTGGGCCTAATCTGAACAACAACCTCATAGGAGTTTTACTTCGCTTCAGACAAGAACCAATTGCTATTATGGCCGACATTCAGCAAATGTTCCACTATTTCATCGTTCATGAACAGAAACTTCCTCAGGTTCCGATGGTATCACAACAATGATGAAGTCATAGACTACCGGATGAAGGTACATGTTTTCGGTAATAGTCCTTCTCCCGCAGTAGCAATTTATGGACTGAGGAAAACGGCTCAAGAAGGAGAGAAAGAATTTGGATTTGATGCACAACAGTTCGTTGAAAAGAACTTCTATGTAGACGACGGACTCAATCTCTGCCTACAGAAGAAGCTATTGACCTTCTCACTAGAACCCAGAACATGCTTGCCACTGCAAACCTCAGACTTCGCAAAATCATTTTGAACAGCGACAAGGCCATGAGAGCCTTTCCCTCTGACTACGCTGCTAGTGTGAAGAAATTCCAACTAGGACCTGACCTTTCCGTTACACCGAGCAGTCGTAGATTGCTTTGGAACGTTAAGCAAGACACGTTCACGTTACAAGTATCAGTCTGTGACAAGCCCTTCACAAAGCAATACATACACAATCAGACATGACAGTTCCACGTGTCTGTCGGCAACAGAGTGGAACGTATAAGAAAGTTCTCTACACCTGAACAATGGCACTATGTGTCCACTAACTTCAACCCTGCTGATCGAGGCACTCGCACAGTACCTGCTACTGCATTTCTGGACACATTATGGCTATCCCCACCAATACTCTCGAACGAAGAACTCATGTCCAATTCTACAAATTTTACCTTTGAACTGTTTGAACCGAATCTGATAAAGAACTTAGAGCTGTTACAGTTACACTCAACACCTCTGTGAAAGAAAGGGTAAGGCTGAGTCCTCACCGTTTTGAACGCCTTTCTATGTGGTCTTCTGTTGTAAGAGCCATTGCACGCCTTATTCACATTGCTCTTCAGTTTACAAACAGCTCTGACACAAACAAAGAATTTTACAAGCGGCACATCTGTAAAGGCCCCCCCACAATTCAGGAGGCCTTGCGACCAGAAAAGATACTGAACTTCTTGAATGACAGCAAGTGTAAATGGGAATTCAACCCACCTCACGCCTTTCACATGGGAGGCTCTTGGGAACGCATGATTGGAGTTGCAAGAAAATTCCTGGACTGGTACTGGACCATAAAACTTTACAACTTATTCATGAAAGAAGATTCTCCACACTTCATTTCAGGCCTATAAAGGAACGTGTACTTCTTCTGCCCAAAGAGGAAGACAAGCCTCACAAGTCATCAATTTGACTCAAAGGGAGGTAAGAAGGATTGGTGCATGTTGCTGCCTTCTCCTCTGAAGATGGACTCACTGACTGTTCTTGTCACAGCCTGGACCATAAAGATCAAGATCTGCAAGAATTGTTAATGTTTGCATTATTTTCTCTGGTCCTTCCCTTCCCTCTTGTTTTTCAGATGTTCCTGGAAAAGCATCTTCGTTTACTTGTTTTTGAACTTTGACTAAAGTTATTTAATTATAGAAATCATAGATTTCGACGGGGAGTGTCATGTTTCACATGACTTGTGATATGCCTTTAAGAATTGCACATGTCTTATCTACCCCTGAGTTTCCCTCCTCCCCTCCTCATGGTGCAGGGATTTCCTGTCCAGATAGCTCCACCCTTGTTCTCTTCCCAGTAATCCTTTGCAAGCCTTATGGACTCAGATTCACTATGATTTTTCGACCTATCCGATGTATATTGTGGTGGATTTTCTACAGTTTTGGAATAAAACTTCAACAGATCTTCAAGGTGTCATCTGGATTGAGTCACTGTCTGTAATTCATCTATACTGGGAGTTATCGCCATCTCATCACAACAGTAAGTTAAGAGATCACATTCTCAGTGCTTTGGTGGAGAAACAGAACAATTATTTTACTGAGAGGGTGGTGGATACATGGAACAGCCTTCCAGTAGAAGTGGTAGAGGCCAAAACAGTAATTGAATTTAAGCAGGCATGGGATAGGTATAAGGCTATCCTAAATAAAGATAAATCCAGGTAAAGTATCCATGTAATTGGGCAGACTAGATGGGCCAAAAGGTTCTTATCTGCCAACATTTTCTATGTTTCTATGTTTATTAGTCATTTCTCTACCAGTTTGGGCTGAGACTTAACCTCTGTAATTAAAGTCAATTCCAGTTTGGTTTTTCCCCTGCAAGGATCCAGTTATTACCCGGGTTCTGGGCCAGAATCGTACTCCTGCGGGATACTGACGGCGAGGGTAGCATTCTGCACATGGGTACGGGACCCCACGTTACACAACTCTTATCCTCAGCTTTTTGTGAAGGACTTCATAAAGCTACTCAGATATTCAAAACATTCACACACGATATAACATCACAGACAATGATGCTGGTCATAGCTTTATGGTTCATTTGCAGTCATTATGTCAACTTGTCTTAAAGAATAGATAAAAGTCGTAATCTGCAATAAGGATACTTATCCCAATAATTAATTATTATACTTCAAAGATTGAGCCGTCTTCTTCATCCTTGCCAAGAAGCTGGGGAAATCTGGCATAGGAGACCTCTTTTCAGGAACTGCTGCTGCACACTTGTCTGCATACAGCTGAAAGTGACCCCCCGACAAAAGGTTTGATCTAGTCCTTTTTCTACCCTTTTCTACCCCACAGGTTCCCTGTGTGCTATTGTATCAGGGAAAGTTGATAAGGCCGTCCCCGATAAGAGATCATGAGGTGCACTGAGGGTCTTATCCGATTTTCTGTCTACTCTACGCTCTTGGAAACACAGTCAGGCCTCTATGACATTTGTTATTTATCAAGGGTCTTCATCGCCCCATTTCTTCTGGGATATCGAGCCAAAAGATGTCCCTGCACAAGTCCAGGCTTGTTATTTTAAGTACTACGAAAATAAAAAATGTTATCCTGAGATTCTTTAATCCAGTATCAGTGAGGCATTTGATTAGTCAATAAAACAGGGCTTCCCTTACAGAGTGTCACATTAAAGGGCCACTACCACCAAAATATGAAATGTCCTTATGGTGTTTATTTTATATCGTCGACACTTTCTATTCTTATTTATTTGCAAAGTATTTACTACCAGCAGCTTTATAGCATTCAGGCCTCTGACTGACCCTATACTGGTTCATCGGTGCCTGGCGGAATCTTTGCTTTGTAAGCTCTCCATCATCGCGTCTGCTAAACTGGATGAGCCTTTTACAATGGAAGAACTTGTGAGGGTGGTTAAAGAGACTCCATCCGGGAAAAGTCCTGGGCCCGACGGTTATTCCATGACCTATTATAAAACTTTTCTTAAAGGGCCACTACCACCAAATAATGAAATGTCCTTATGGTGTTTGGTTTTTTATGTTGCTGACAGTGGCGTCGCTATGTGGGGGCAGGGGTGCGGCCCGCACCAGGTGACACCCGCCTTTAGGGTGACACAGTCACCCTAAGGGCGGGTGTCTCACCCTGTGACGCAGTGTTCAGCTCCCCGCGAGCGTCCGAAGCTATGGAGCTTCGGCGCTCGCCTGGGGGAACCACGTTACCAGCCGAGTTCTTGCAACATCACGGCTGGTCACGTGGCTCCCCCAGGCGAGCGCCCAAGCTGCGCGCCGCTGTACACTCAGAGGGAGCGAACACGCGGCGGAGGTGAGCTGGGGCAGTATCCATGAGGTGCTGGGGCAGTATCCATGAGGTGCTGGGGCAGTATCCATGAGGTGCTGGGGCAGTATCCATGAGGTGCTGGGGCAGTATCCATGAGCTGCTGGGGCAGTATCCATGAGCTGCTGGGGCAGTATCCATGAGCTGCTGGGGCAGTATCCATGAGCTGCTGGGGCAGTATCCATGAGCTGCTGGGGCAGTATCCATGAGCTGCTGGGGCAGTATCCATGAGGTGCTGGGGCAAACCCATGAGGTGCTGGGGCATATAAATGAGCTGCTGGGGCATTATCCATGAGCTGCTGGGGCATTATCCATGAGGTGCTGGGGCATTATCCATGAGGTGCTGGGGCATTATCCATGAGGTGCTGGGGCATTATCCATGAGGTGCTGGGGCATTATCCATGAGGTGCTGGGGCATATGGATATGCCCCAGCACCTCATGGATAATGCCCCAGCACCTCATGGATAATGCCCCAGCACCTCATGGATAATGCCCCAGCACCTCATGGATAATGCCCCAGCACCTCATGGATAATGCCCCAGCACCTCATGGATATGCCCCAGCACCTCATGGATAATGCCCCAGCACCTCATGGATAATGCCCCAGCACCTTATGGATATGCCCCAGCACCTCATGGATATGCCCCAGCACCTCATGGATATGCTCCAGCACCTCATGGATTTGCCCCAGCACCTCATGGATATGCCCCAGCTCTCATGGATTTGCCCCAGCACCTCATGGATTTTGCCCCAGCACCTCATGGATTTTGCCCCAGCACCTCATGGATTTTGCCTCAGCACCTCATGGATTTTGCCCCAGCAGCTCATGGATATGCCCCAGCAGCTCATGGATATGCCCCAGCAGCTCATGGATATGCCCCAGCAGCTCATGGATATGCCCCAGCAGCTCATGGATATGCCACAGCAGCTCATCCATGAGCTGCTGGGGCATATCCATGAGCTGCTGGGGCATATCCATGAGCTGCTGGGGCAGTATATCCATGAGCTGGGGCAGTATATCCTATATCCATGAGCTGCTGGGGCAGTATATCCTTGAGCTGGGGTAGTATATCCATGAGCTGGGGCAGTATATCCATGAGCTGGGGCAGTATATCCATGAGCTGGGGCAGTATATCCATGAGCTGGGGCAGTATATCCATGAGCTGGGGCAGTATATCCATGAGCTGGGGCAGTATATCCATGAGCTGGGGCAGTATATCCATGAGCTGGGGCAGTATATCCATGAGCTGGGGCAGTATATCCATGAGCTGGGGCAGTATATCCATGAGCTGGGGCCGTATATCCATGAGCTGGGGCAGTATATCCATGAGCTGGGGCAGTATATCCATGAGCTGGGGCAGTATATCCATGAGCTGGGGCAATATCCATGACCTGGGGCAATATCCATGAGCTGGGGCAAAATCCATGAGAGGAGCTGGGGCAAAATCCATGAGAGGAGCTGGGGCAAAATCCATGAGTGGAGCTGGGGCAGTATATCCATGAGAGGAGCTGGGGCATTATCAATGAGAACAGCTGGGGCAGTATATCCATGAGAGCAGCTGGGGCAGTATATCCATGAGAGGAGCTGGGGCAATATCCACGAGAGGAGCTGGGGCAATATCCACGAGAGGAGCTGGGGCAATATCCATGAGAGGAGCTGGGGCAATATCCATGAGAGGAGCTGGGGCAATATCCATGAGAGCTGCAGGGGCATATCCATGTGTGCTGGGGCAATATCCATGTGTGAGCTGGTCTGGGGCAATATATCCATGTGTGAGCTGGTCTGGGGCAATATATCCATGTGTGAGCTGAGGCGCAATATTTCCATATGTGAGCTGGGGCAATATATAACTGTAAACTGGGGCAATATATCCATATGTGAGCTGGGGGCAATATATATCCATGGGTGAGCTGCTGGGGGCAATATATCCAGAGCTGCTGGGGGCAATATATCCAGAGCTGCTGGGGGCAATATATCCAGAGCTGCTGGGGGCAATATATCCAGAGCTGCTGGAGGCAATATATCCAGAGCTGCTGGAGGCAATATATCCAGAGCTGCTGGAGGCAATATATCCAGAGCTGCTGGAGGCAATATATATCCATGTGTGCTTTCGCTGCCTTCGAACAGGCAACGTACTTGCTGGCAGTTGGCAAAAATTTGTGTGAGCATATGAGAGAGCTCCACAGCAATAAACCTCAAAGTAATGTGCGCTGTGTGTATGAGCATTCAGTGTTATATGGGAGTACTGATTTAGGAGTAAGAGTAGTTAAAAAAAATCCGTAAAACTCGGGGGGGGGGTGACACCATAAGTTACCGCACCGGGTGACACCAACCCTAGTGACGCCACTGGTTGCTGATATCTTGCATGTGCTTTGTTTTTCTCTTGTAGGTTTAGTTTAAAAAGTATTTTACTCTATATGTGTCACTGGGTGCATCCACTTCGTGATCTTTGTGTTGTAAACTACCCCATTCCTCATATCTTTACATCAATTGTTCTTCATTTCAAGGGTCTATCACGGTCTCAAATTTCATTGTATTGTGTGGGATATATTCAGAAGGACATCACCAGGGGGTAAAGTAGAAGTCTGTTAAACTCCCTGTTTTATCTCATTCAGCTGCCATCTCTTATCTTGAGTAGCCTGAAGAACAATAGCTCCCTGTAGCCTTATCTAAACATTCCCTTATCCATCTCAAACTGTTAAATACGGTGGATTAGATAACAGGTAGTAAAGAAAAACCTTAGATAAATGTTGCCTCCTGGGGTAGAAATAAATTGGTAGGGGTTATAAAAAAATAAAAAAAAAGAATTTTAGCTTTCTTTTTTACATGCTATTACTTCAAAACAAAGAAAAACAACAGCAGCATGTGTTTTATAATGTGGTTTTGTTTGTAATGCACAAGTAATCTAGTTATACCCTATGTAAGTGGTATCGTCTCTTTAAGTGTCTAACAAATTAGCCTTGGAATACCCAACTGTGGGTTTTCAGTTATTTAATGGAGGTACATAGCATTCTGGTAGCTATAGCCCAACAACAGTTGTAGAACAGCAGATTTTCAATTACTGAAAGGATGGCTGCTGTTGCTTTAAGGCAGAAGCTAGTGCTCCCATTCAATACACGGCGTGCAAATTGCTAAATTTTATTATAGGAATATCACCTCACACAGTAACCTGTAGTTTGTGATTTGTGCTATCCAGGACATAAACCGCACATTAAAAATTGCATTGCTTTCTAGTCAGAACGTTGCATTTAAAAAATTACATTCACCAGGAGTAGTGCATTTTGTGTGGATTGGAAACATTAAGAGACAAAAACAGACCAGCCTGCCAGTCCTTATAAGAGCCCAATCCAGGACAGAAAACACCAGCGTATTTGAATCCATTAAGGCCGCTCCTGCACTTTCATTCAAAGCAATTATAACCCTTTGATGGGAGTATAGATCATAGTGAGAAAAAGCTATTGCTTCATTGTAGGACGGGACAGAAGACTACGTACCTCAAGTTCAGTGTTTAGGTAAGACCCCTCAGAGGAACTGTGAGACGACCACTTGGAAATGGTGACGTGAGCTGGAGGGTACACGGGTATGTCTGGGTAATAGCATGCCTCCTGTTTGGAAAGGCTCACTGTACTTGTCTGTCCATCACCAGGTAACCTCACTGCACAGACCCCTACCTGAATATCAGAAAAGGCTGGTGTTTATCACAAATGAGAAAAATTTGACTCTGCAAGTGGAGTTTCAAAACTACACATCAATTGAGGTTTGCATTTGTGAACCAAGAAGCCTTGTCATATGATAATCAAAGTACCCATGCCCTTAATATTTTGTTATGCCTAACCATGTCTACCTGTTTCGCAATGTATAAAACATAGGGCATAGTTTTTTGGGGGGTCTAGTTCCATTTTGATTATTAAAACCTCTACTATAGCAGTCATATGGTCCTGCTATAAAGAAAAGGATGCGTTCATTTTCATAAAATATATCCAGTGTTTTGGATTTTTATAGAATCACAGGCCTGAATTTGGATTGATTTCTCGTAACATTGTAAGGCCTCATGAGCCGACATGACGACATTAGGAAATTGTGTAAGAAGAAAAATAGGCAAGACTTTCTATGATCACTAAATGAATTTGCAAGAGTTGGCTTTCCATCTTTTTGCTACTTTGAATAAAAGAAATAACTCCTGATTAAATGAAGATAACGATACTGTAATTTTGGTAAATTTATGTCATGAAAATCAATGCCTTGTCAGGTTAAGTAGAAAGGGAAAAAGGGGGGGGTTGTGAGGGTCCTGAGAACGAGCAACAGCACTAGTGGCCTGCTCTACGGTGGGGCCCGCTCAGATCTCACAGGGTTTTAGCTTGTTTGTGCCATTACAGGGATGAATGCTCCATTTTGCAAATCAGCCTCTCACCCAAAAATGGTGGCCAGTGCAGATTGCCAAGGACGTCATCCCTGCACGAGAGGTGCGGCAACCTCCAACAGTCATTTCGGCCTTGTTAGGCCTCGTCAGGAGGGTATAGCTGACACCCCTCTAGGCACACCAAGCAAAGGGTCCACGTCTGGATAACCCTGAAGACTAATAGTGAGAAAAAGGGGGGGGTTGTGAGGGTCCTGAGAACTAGGGATGAGCTGTTCGGGTTCGGACGGTTCGGAGTTCGACCCGAACTTTGGCAGTTCCAACGTTCGCGAATTTCAAACTTTTTGGGTCTGTTCGGTTCGAGTTCGAAAAAAAAAAGGAAATTTTGAAAAAAGTATAGAAAATGCTTAAAAAAAAATACTAAAAAAATCTAGAACTAAAGAGACTCTTTACTGCAGAATATTATAAGCAACGGTTTATTAGATATTGAATTAAAAACTATTGTGTACGTGGAAAGATTATCAACTCTAAATTACCTCTGTTCACAAATGGGCATAACACCAGGTGTTTTTAGTCTGGTAATCAATTTGATACATTGTACAACACACTGAGGGTGGGGTGGTGTCTGCTTCTGATTGAGATTTGAGAATTAATTTCCCTAAACCATCCTAATATGCTGCATTTAACCCTTTCACTGCTGAGGCTTTTCACACCTCTGTGCTGAGGTAATTTTTACTGCTTTCGCTCATCATGATTAATCGCGTTTTGTAGCCATATTTTGATATATGACCCAGACATATTATATATCGTTCTTTCCGGCAGACTTGGCAGATTCATAATATGTCATTATTATATGTATACGTTATGTCATGTCTGTATATTATAACAAAAATGCAATAAAATTTGAATTTTCAATAATTTATTATGTGTAAAGTGTTTTTTTCCACATTTTAACATGCGATCGTTTGCGGTTATATTTTGTATGGGGTGCGCTTGTTAAAAAAATTTGAAATGGGGACTCGTTACATTTTTTTTGGGGAAAATCTCGCTTTTTTTAACAAACGCACCGCATACAAAAATTGTTAGTGCAGCATTAGTGTTCACATTATAATTGAAATGGTAACAATATTGCTGCATTAACAAAACAAAAATTTTTTTTTAAATATTTTTTTATTATCTTATTTTTTTAAAAAACATTTTTCATGCTCATGTTTGGTATCCTTGGAAAGGCCATGCTCTGGCCGATCCAACGATATAAAACATTAACCCCTAGCTGCCACGGATCGGGAGATAGGGGGTTCATTGGAACCCCCTATCTCCACCATTGGTGGCAGCTAGGGGTTAACTGCAGGACTGGCATCATCGTGCTATGCACGATGACGCCAGTCCTCATCCAAGATGTCGGCCAGCTCCAGGAGAGGCTCACGATCCGGCGCTTTTCAGCGCCGATTCGTGATCCGGCTCCCCAGGGGTTAATCACAGCCATCGTTTGGAAGGGCAGGCTGTGCCCTTCCAAACGGTGCCTGGATTAACCCTCTGCCCCCCGGCGATCGGGAGGGAGAGAGGTCCAAAGGACCTCCCCCCTCCCTTTCAGGCGCTTCCTCCGCACATGCGGGGGGGGCGCCTGAATTAGATGTCATCGCGCCGCCGCGATGACATCTAATTGCTCCGTCGGGGTCCCGGAGTGCTGGGCTGACAAAATTCAAAATAACATCTAAGGCTAGGGTCAGATGAGCACATTTTGTACGGACTGTGCGTCCGTGCAGTACGAACGTACTTACTGACTGACAACAAGGTAGTGGCCAAACAGTCCGTTTTTTTCACTGACGTATTTTTTGACTGATGTAGCAGGGAAAATAAATTAAAATGAAAAAACATTCTGTCCGTCAAAAATGCTGGACGTATAAGTGCAGTCCATCTGACCTCGTTTCATCACTCACATACAAAGCTACATGGACGTTGCGGACGTGGCGCACTCCGCACGTCCGTTCTAGCAGTATTACGTTCTTGCCTAACCTGCGTCCGTTTGCTGCGGACGTACTTCGTGTGTGGGGCTCCATTGGTCAGAATGCTATGCTGCCACGGACGTACAAATGTGCGGCAACACGGACGTGATAACTGCGCTCGTCTGACCCCAGTCTTAAGCAATGTTATTTTTCACCTCGGGATTAAACATTCACAGGGTTATCCAGAGAGCGGTGAAAAGCAGGAGAATAACTGGAGAAGTGAAAATTCTAGGTCAAAATAGCCAAACCAGAAAAATTCTCCCATTTAACGCACTTTCCAAATTGGCTATTTGGTCTAGATTGTTCTCTTCTCCTGCCAGTTCTCCTGGCTTTCACCCCTCTCTCAGGGTTGTTCAGAGAAAGGTGAAAACCAGGAGAATGGCAGGAAAAGAGAACAATCTGGACCAAATAGCCGATTTGGAAAGTGAGATAAGGCTAGGGTCAGACGAACGCATTTTTCACAGAGACCGTCAAAAAGTGCGTCCGAACGCATTGCCTTATTTTTTTCACGGAATGCGCGAAAACGGTCATACGATGCGCATTTTTTGTGCGTGATGTTTTACGGATCCAAACCAGGAAACTTTGGGTGTCTGGACGTTATGTTGGCCGGACATGAGCAGGGTCTGACGTCTCCAAATCACGCACACACGCCGCTAGTGGATGCAGCGCACTCTGTACATCCGTATTAGCGGTTCTGCATTCTCGAAAAAATGCGTTCATTTTCCACTTGTGTTGCACAGCCGGACTTTCGTGCGACCGTACTTCGTATATTGGCTGTCATTTGCTGCTAGTGCGGCCGTGATTAAGTGCGCCTAAACGCATGTTAAAAATTCACTAGTCTGACCCTAGCCTAAATGGGAGAATTTTTCTGGTTTGGCTATCTTGACCTAGAATTTTCCATTCTCCAGTCATTCTCCTACTTTTCACCGCCAAAAAAATCAGTAAACTTTTTCTGCGTGTCCGAAAATGTCTCCTCTTTTCATACAAACTGCCGCCCCAAGCAGTTGTTTATGGATAGATTAAAGGAAAAGCATTTACCGTCATTTGAAATGTAATTTTTTGGTTTTTAAATGTTTCTATACATCCTAGAAATCCGCCACTTCACGGGCAGGTTATGGGGACCTCCTAGGCACGATATTTTAAGGAATTTTTCGTTTTTATTTTTAACCCTTATTTCATGGAAAACTCACTGTCCCTTTAAAAAGTTTTTTTTTTAAAACTTTTTGTCCTTGTTTCCTGTCCCCCAGGGCACTACCCAGACCCCCATACACTTTTTATGGCAAATATCTAGCATATATGCCCTCTTGGAGGGCACTCTAAAAACCAAATTTTCAGCCCCATTGACTTGTATGGGGTCCGAGTTCGGGTTCGGACCAGAACATTTGGAAAGTTCGGGTTCGGCTTCGAACCGAACTCGGGGAGTGTTTGGCTCATCCCTACTGAGAACGAGCAACAGCACTAGTGGCCTGCTCTACGGTGGGGCACACTCAGATCTCACAGGGTTTTAGCTTGTTTGTGCCACTACAAGGATGAATGCTCCATATGCTAGTGCTCGTCCTCAGGACCCTCACAAACCTCTCTTTTTTTCCTCACCACAAGTATACAGGGTAATCCAAACGTAGACCCCTTGCTCGAGGTGCCTAGAGGGGTGTCAGCTATACCCTCCTGATGAGGCCTAACAATGCCGAAACTATTATCGGGGGTTGCTGCACCTCTCATGCAGGAATGACGTCCTTGGCAATCAGTACTGGCCACCCTTTCTGGGTGAGAGCAGGCTGATTTGCATATGGAGCATTCGTCCCTGCAATGGCACAATTGAGCAAAAACCTGTGAGACCTGAGCGGGCCCCACCGTAGAGCAGGCCACTAGTGCTGTTGCTCGTCCTCAGGACCCTCACAAACCTCTTTTTTCCTCACCATAAGTAGAAAGGGGTTTGCTAGCAAGTCCTTGTCCTTCTTGTATATGGTTGGTGGCACCAGACTACAAGGACAATATAATTGCTGACATCAGTGAGTGAGAACAGTCTAGTAGGGCATTGCATGGAGCATTAGGTAATCAAGGTGCATTAAGCATTGAATTAGCAAGCAGCCTTGGTATGTTAGACTGCACAGTTAATTGGATCAGTGAGCCGGAATTATGCATTAATTCAGGGAGTAGGCAAAATATCAGCGGTCAAGCACCCATGAAAGCTGCTCTCATATCTATCAGTTACCATATAGTCCATACTTGCCTAACTTGAACATTGTACAGTGGGACAGCCGCTTGGGGATGGCCTGGGCCTGGCCATCGGCTGAGCCTGGGGATGGCCTGGGCCTGGCCGCCGGCCGAGGCTGGCCGCCGGCCGAGGCTGGCCGCCGGTCGAGTCCGAGGATGGCTTGGGCCTGCCCACCGGCCGAGCCCGGGGATGGTCTGGGTCTGTCAAGCCCAAGGATGGCCTGGGCCTGCCCGACGGCCGAGCCCGGGGATGGCCTGGGCCTGCCCGCCGCCCGAGCCCGGGGATGGCCTGGGCCTGCCGAGCCCGGGGATGGCCTGGGCCTGCCGAGCCCGGGGATGGCCTGGGCCTGCCGAGCCCGGGGATGGCCTGGGCCTGCCGAGCCCGGGGATGGCCTGGGCCTGCCGAGCCCGGGGATGGCCTGGGCCTGCCAAGCCCGGGGATGGCCTGGGCCTGCCCGCCGGCTGAGCCCGGGGATGGCCTGGGCCTGCCCGCCGGCCGAGCCCGGGGATGGCCTGGGCCTGCCCGCCGGCCGAGACTGGGGATGGCCTGGGCCTGCCAAGCCCGGGGATGGCCTGGGCCTGCCGAGCCCGGGGATGGCCTGGGCCTGCCGAGCCCGGGGATGGCCTGGGCCTGCCGAGCCCGGGGATGGCCTGGGCCTGCCGAGCCCGGGGATGGCCTGGGCCTGCCGAGCCGGGGATGGCCTGGGCCTGCCGAGCCCGGGGATGGCCTGGGCCTGCCGAGCCCGGGGATGGCCTGGGCCTGCCGAGCCCGGGGATGGCCTGGGCCTGCCGAGCCCGGGGATGGCCTGGGCCTGCCGAGCCCGGGGATGGCCTGGGCCTGCCAAGCCCGGGGATGGCCTGGGCCTGCCCGCCGGCTGAGCCCGGGGATGGCCTGGGCCTGCCCGCCGGCCGAGACCGGGGATGGCCTGGGCCTTCCCAAACCCTGGGGTTGGCCTGGGCCTTCCCAACGGCCGAGCCCAGGGATGGCCTGGGCCTGCCCACAAGCCGAGCCCAGGGATGGACTGGGCCTGCCCGCAAGCCGAGCCCGGGGATGGACTGGGCCTGCCCGCAAGCCGAGCCCGGGGATGGACTGGGCCTGCCCGCAAGCCGAGCCCGGGGATGGACTGGGCCTGCCCGCAAGCCGAGCCCGGGGATGGACTGGGCCTGCCCGCAAGCCGAGCCCGGGGATGGCCTGGGCCTGCTCGCAAGCAGAGCCCGGGGATGGCCTGGGCCTGCCCGCAAGCCGAGCCCGGGGATGGCCTGGGCCTGCCCGCAAGCAGAGCCCGGGGATGGCCTGGGCCTGCCCGCAAGCAGAGCCCGGGGATGGCCTGGGCCTGCCCGCAAGCAGAGCCCGGGGATGGCCTGGGCCTGGCCGCAAGCCGAGCCCGGGGATGGCCTGGGCCTGGCCAAACCCGGGGATGGCCTGGGCCTGGCCAAACCCGGGGATGGCCTGGGCCTTCCCAACGGCCGAGCCCCGGGATGGCCTGGGCCTGCCCGCAAGCCGAGCCCGGGGATGGCCTGGGCCTGCCCGCAAGCCGAGCCCGGGGATGGCCTGGGCCTGCCCGCAAGCCGAGCCCGGGGATGGCCTGGGCCTGCCCGCAAGCCGAGCCTGGGGATGGCCTGGGCCTTGCCGCCAGCCGAGCTTGGGGATGTCCTGGGCCTTGCCGCCGGCCGAGCCTAGGGATGGCCTGGCCGCTGGACGAGCCTGGGCCTGGCTGCCAGCCGAGCCTGGGCCTGGCCGCCAGCCGAGCCTGGGCCTGAGCGCCGGTTGAGCCTGGCCGCCGACCGAGCCTGGGGATCGCCTGGGCCTGGCTGTGATTTTTCTTTTTTGGCCATAGGTGGCACATCTCAGGATGGGCTGCTGGCAGTGTGAAGAGTTGCAGAGACTGGATTGCCTGTGCATGGCCGTGGAGGAGGTGCTGGGCCTGAAGCTGTTTAAGGAGAACTGAAGCCACAACGGTACAGGTGATGGGAGTTTAGGGGCCATATGGTATTACCCTTCTGCCATGTGGCTCCAGCCACTCCCAGCATGCTCCTCCATTTCCTGCTAGCATGCTCCTCCAGCCCACAGTCTCCAAAAAAAAGACTTCACAAGTCCC
This sequence comes from Leptobrachium leishanense, assembly GCA_009667805.1. Classification (NCBI taxonomy): domain Eukaryota; kingdom Metazoa; phylum Chordata; class Amphibia; order Anura; family Megophryidae; genus Leptobrachium; species Leptobrachium leishanense. The sequence continues at coordinate 137,560,070 of CM019066.1, read as the reverse complement.
CAAGTGAACACTGCAGCCAGGAGAGATCAGTGCAGAGAGGCAGCATCACACCAGGAGAGAGCCTGCCTAATGTTTGATCTGACTTCAGTGGTAAGTCAGTAACTATTCACACACACTGCCCTCCAAACATTCCACACACAATTCACCATATATGTTTACACTGTCCATACGTGGTAAACTGACACTCCTGATTTAAGCTTTATTTTCTTTTAACTAAAATTAAATGGTTTTCTTGGCGATGTCAAACATGTACTTATTATTTTTTATCTATTTTGTTGCAATTTACTCTGTCCCTGATTTTTATCTTAAGCTCCCTCTTTTTATGGGCTCCTCAATTTGAGGATTGTAGGTGTCTTTAGAGACTCTCCATGTTTCGGGCCTGCAGTGCCTCTTCCATACTGTGTCAGTGCCTCTATGTCTAATATTTTAGTAATATATTAATTTGTAATAAAAAATTTTACATTTATTTAATAAAATTAGTTTAATATTTAGATGTTATTCTTAAAACGGTGTATTAAATATACTTGGAGTTTTATTGCTGTGGTGTTCTGTAAAACACTCATACACAGTAGGGATGTGCGTTTCGGAATTTCGGAATTTTCACGAAATTTCCCGATTCGTGTCTTCGGATTCGGTCGAATTTCCGAATCGGGTCGGACCCGAAAACCGATAGATCCGAAAAGTTTTCCGAGCCGAAAGGAAAAATTTTCGGATTTTTCGAATGGACTTGAAATGTGTCAAATCGAAATTTATTTATTTTTGCTCTATTCATGATTTCGGTTCCATTCGTGATTTCGGTAATTCTGGAAATCGTATATTTAACTATTATCGGTTATATCGCTGATTCTGTAAATTTTGTATTTGTAAATGCGTATCACTTGTTTCTTGTGGCATTCGGGTCAGTTTAGCGTTTTTTAAATCGTTTTGTTCATTTTTTTGTTCCTTGGCTTTCATACCATTTTAATATGATTAAATAAAGTTGTGAAATGTATATTCAATTATTCATAAGAAAAAAAGGATATTTAATAAAAAAAAACACGATAGAATCGCCAGAATTATCGTAGACACTTTGAAACGAGGAGAACAGACGTTCCGAAAAAATGAAAATTTCCGAAATTTCCGAAAAGTCGATACAAAAAACAAGCAAAGTGACCCGAAAACACGAAAAATGGTCGATATTCCGAAAAAAAAATGTTCACGAAAAATGAGCCGAACCGAACCGAAACAGAAATCGGTCGAAACGAGCCGAATCGAAAATTTTAAACATCCGAACAAATCGAACCGAATTTATATATATATATATATATATATATATATATATTATATATATATATATAAATATCGGTGCACAAGCCTAATACACAGTGCACACATTACTGTGAGTTTTACTTCTGTGGAGCTCTGTGATACAGTAATGTGCAGTGTGTATGAGCGTATCACAGAGCTCCACAGCAATACAATTCACATTAATGTGTGATGTGTATGAGCGTATCACAGAACTCCACAGCAATAAAACTCACAGTAATGTGCGGTGTATGAGTGAGGGTTTTATTACGGTTAGCTCTGTATTGCGCTCATACACACTGCACATTACTGTGAGTTTTATTGCTGTGGAGCTCCATGGAATTACCGAAGAGTGGTGAAACACAAAGCACCGAAATTGCACGCTATTTAAAATAACCTAAAATATGTTTTCATTAAATGCCAAAAAAAAAAAAAAATCAAAACAAAATCTTTAGCTCCAGCTCGTATTAATCCGGCCCTGCATGTTTGCATATCGGAGTGGGCCGGTCTGGATGAAGTCCAGGGCCACTGGTTTGTCCCAGTTCAGCCCTGCTCTCTAGGCAAACTGATCAGCTTCTTTGGATTCCAGTACCACCTATACGCTGCTGACACTCAAATATACTGCTCATCCCATGATCTGTCCTGGATCAAGTCACTGTGTCTCTGCCGTCTCGAATTGGATTTCTTCCCGCTTCCTTAAACTCAAACTTGCTAAAACTGAAATTCTCGTTGTTCTACTTCCAAAGACTTTCCCAGAGGAGAAACAAGTATCTGTGGTCCATGATATCCCCACTGGGGGGAGCAAGCTCTGCAAGGAACGAGTAGTAAAGTGGAGACACAGGACCAGCTTAAAAGGGTGGAAGGAAAGATACCCTTAATGAACGTCCAGAGCCTAAATAGTAAAGCTGGTGTATATACATAGGCTCCATACTCCGGGCAATATTACAATCTTCGCACAAACGTTTGCGCCGGCGCAAAAATGCATTAACGCGAGGGGTAAAACCCTTCGCGCTGAATGTCGTATTACAATGTCAGCGCAATAAACACGCGTATTCGTCTACCGCACGAACGTACTGTACTGCGCGCGTCCTATACTTAACATTGTGAGCGAAAACACGAATGAACGCTGGTATGCGGATGGTATTACAATCTGTGCGCAGGATTTTACGCATAGCCTTTGTGCGCATAATTTTAGCAACTCCTAAAAGCTGATGTTAATGGCAAATCTGAACGATCTGGCCGAACCCAAATACACCAGCCCGAAAAAAATATGCTGCAAAGTATAGTTACACATTCTACTCATACCAAATCAATAAAATGGAGAAGTTGTGTGTGCATTTATTATTGTTGCAGCATATATGCTCAGATTGACTTTGAGAGGCGCAAAAACGTGAGATAAATGTGGTTCTTAATTCTGATTGGCTGAATCGCGTGAAAAAAACAGTCCGCACACTGATTTCTGCGCGCAACGTTACTGCGCGCGCATTTGTGCGCGTCCGTTTAACGCGCGTTATTGCTCGACGGATGAAAAAATGTGCGAGGATTGTAATTCCAGCGTTGATTTCCGCGCGTTAACGTTTGCACGAGCATTTTAACGCGAAGATTGTAGTAGGGCCCTCTGTGTTTGTAATCCCATTTCCATATAATACACTTAATGGATACGAGATTTACTAGTCTATGATACTCTCTATACATCTTATTCCGAGGAATCACAGGGCGAAACCACAAAATAGGGCGGTGCCACCCCAGAGTCAGCACAAGGCATTACAAACAGAGCCGGTATTATAGGCTCTGGAAAATGTGAGTTGGCACTCTATGCACAGAAGCACTTTGACCTACTCTTTTCTGCTTATTTTTTTTAAGAATTCACTGGAATTACAGACCATTATAAACAGAACTATAAGTATTTTTTATCTCATGTTTTGTACACTAACACCTTATTAAGAAAACAAGTACTAAAGATATTTGTATAACACTGTCACCTTTTATATGGTTTTTCTGCATTTCAGTACTGCATGAAAGCACTTTATTATATCAGTTATCCACAGTAGCATCATTTCCAGGTTGTTACTATCTTTAAGGCTCACAATATTAACCCTGTTGCTGGCACCAATGATCCTGCCATCCAGTAAAATTCCCCTCGTCTTCTTCAACCCCAATACCTCCAGACTGTAAGCTCCTATGAGCAGGGCCTTCTACACCCCGTTTCCATCCTTGTATGTGAAGCTCTGATCCATGGTTCGGAGATGGCGCTACGGAATTTGTGTACATAAGGTGCGCAAGTCCCAAAGCGCCTTGCAATTTCCTGTTCCTACGCTACGCAAGTTGTGTAGGAGTGCTTATTTCACAGAAAAGCTTCAGGGACTTCCAGGTTTGGGAGTCCTCGAGCGAAGAGGAGGAGGAGCACACGGCAAGGGCCAAAAAGTAAAAATCACCTAAATTTTTTTTAAATAATTGGGCCGAGGCTGTCAGCAGCATTTGCCAAATTATTTAATGGCAAAAAAAAAAAAAAAAAGGAACTCTAGAGTATCCCTTTAATTAAAAATACTTCAGTACAAAAAAAAAATAAAAAAAAATGCTTAACCAGAATTATGAAAAATGACACAGGAATGATAGACTTGCTCGAAGCAGGCCTTCAATCTGTGAAAAGAACAATATTTGCAAAGCGTAATAAAGTGAACTGCAATAAAATGAGATATACCTGTATATAAGTGGCTAAAATAAAGAATGTGTTTATAGCGCCCTCTAGAGTAATGATAGAATCCTTTGGTTTCCCAATCACAAAGTTTCAACTGATGTCAGAGCAGAGCTACCATAATGCTATGTACCGCCATTAAAAGAACTGAAAAAATGTTCACCCCAGAGACAATCTACATTAATTTATGTAGAATCAAGATCGTGAAAACAAAAGTAAAAACTGGACACTAAAGAAATCCTAAATTAGGAATGACTTTATTTTGGATTTACAGTTACATACTAAAAGTAAAACACGCCCCAGCTTTTCCATGCTGAATAGCCTCCCATAGCTTCGCCCTCCCAAACACACACACGCCTGGGGAGACAAAGGCTAAAGCAAGGGGGGGGGGGCATGGAGAGCTAATTTAAGCAAGATAATGAATGTTGGAAGTGGTTTGATGGAATGCTGGAAAAAATAAAAGGAATCAATTGCCTACAGATACATAAGACACTACAATAAACACATCAGGGAATAACAATATACCACAGACATCAGGGAATAGAGCACAGGAAACACAACACCCTCCACCAAGAACTGCAGACACAGGGTGACTTTAACACAGGTGATGGCTGGGAAACAAAACATCAGGCCCGCACCTCCCAAACGCATCTCTAGGTCCATGTACCCCAAGTCTCAAGTGACTACCGTCACAAGACTGTTGCAGAAACATTTGCAGACCCACTTCTGGCTACGATTACAAATGTGCTATTTTGCAGCCGGCCATGTTTGCTGCTGTCTCTGCACAGGTTTGGTCTTTTTAGCCTCAAATGACGGTTCTCTGTTTTTTTTGTTATAAAACCTCTCAAACGAGATTTTGTCTTTCAGCTCAAAGCAGTCAAAGCTAATATAGTACAGATAAACTTCACTTTTAGGTTGAATCTTACATTGACACCGGCAGGAGAGCTTACACTTCAGGGGCTATATTACATTCTTCAAGCAAAAATCCTCGCGCAAAGCGAAAATCTTTGCGCCAAGCGTTAAAGGTTTGCGCGCGCAGATCACCGCTGGAATTACAATCCTCGCGCCTTTTTTCATCCGCCAATCAATTGCACACGCAAATAGGACACGCCCAAAATGCATGCGAAGTACTGTCTCGTGCAAAAATCTGTGCGTGCTGGTTTTTTTTTCGCGATTCAGCCAATCAGAATTAAGAAACACACCTATCTCTTGTTGGCAAATTGTGTCTGCCAAAGTCAATGAGCATATATGCTACAGCAATAATACATGCACACACAAATACATCCATTGTATTGGTTTGGTGTGAGCTGAATGGGCCACTGTGCTTTGGTACATTCCTTTTTTATGGGCTTGGATATTTGGGGTTGGCCAGATTGTTCAAATTTGCCATTAGCACCAGCTTTTAGGAGTTGCTAAAATTATGCGTGCAAAGGCCATGCGGTAATTACCGCGAAATAGATTGTAATGCCATCCGCGTACCAGCGCACATTCGCATTTGCGCTCACAATGTTAAGTATAGGACGCGCAAAGTACAGTAAACTCGTGCAGGTTCACCCGCGGTAGACGATTGCGTGCGGTTGTTGCGCTGAGTATGTAATACGGAATTCAGCACAAATGGTTTTACCCCACGCGTTAATGATTATTTGCGATCTTGTGAAGATTGTAATTTAGCCCCAGATCTCTAGAAACCTTTTGTTTAGAACAGGCACGCAGGATCTACAGCTCAGATTAAATTGGTCTTTCAGTTGGTTCTTTGTATGATGTAGGGCTGAATACATGTAGGAGGGAGTTTGAGCACAAAGCTGATTTAATGTGTCTTTAATTGCGGCTGTGAGACTTTTGGGACACTACTACCAGCTGAATAACATGGAGTTTGGTCGTTCTTCTGTACAACCAGTTCACATCTGCACTTGCAACCCTAGGTGGAGACATTCCCATTTCTCTCGCACACGCACAATTTTTTTGCAGTTCACCTGCCTTAACGGAAATATCCCACGGCTTCACCCCCCCCCAGTTATGACACATGGTGCAGCAATGTCAGTTCTCTAAAGACATTATGTAGAAGTTCCAAATACCATATCTCATCTTGCACAACTCACTGCTTTTTCAGAAAAGGAGATGGCGCTCAACTTCATGCAGCAAACCATCACTGCACTCTACAAGAACCCCATAATAGAGTCACAAAATACATTCATGCAAAAATAATTGAAGTTCTCCATCTTACCTCCTGCACCTGCTCAATGCTCAGCTTCATGTAACCCTCAAATGATGCTCTGCTGCTATGGTTTCTGTTTGGAACAATTTTCAAAGGAGTCCAACTTGAGTTCTAAAAGACGTGTTAGCCGGTGTTACTTTCATTGATTAATAATATTCATCAAGGACTTAGTCGATTAAATAAAAACAAAGTAACGATAACCAAAACGATGAGAAAACTCCATTGACATTTTAGTCGACTTCTGATTGGCTCTCTTTCCAAATAGTCCCTCCCTAACATTTTAATCTCCAGTAAGAGAAAAATATTATTCAGATAAGACGCTACTGCAGGAATATTAAAGGAGTTTGGAATTTTTAGAGAAAAGCATCAATAAACCTTCAACCCATTACATTTTAGTTGACTAAATCTAGTCTAGGTTTAGTCTACTAAAACCTTGTGACACTTACAGGGTTATTCAAAGAGAAATCGAAAAGTCACCGCACGGTGACTTTTCGTTTCCTTCAATTCGGCAATCCCATTTCGGCGACCCTGCGGTGTATTCAGCAAGCACCCCAGGGCCGTCTTAGTGCAGGGAAAAGCCGCCACATACCCACTGAAACACTCACCGAAAAACCTGGCGAACGCACACCAAAACACGCAAAAACATCTGGATTAACCCTGCCGAACATGCAGGAGAAACCCGACCAGCCACCGATCACAGCACAGAGCAGCGGCCGGAAAAAGCTGACACCTCTGATGAATGGAGTGGGGGGGGGGGAACCATATGCTTGAATTTTTGAAAATTTAAAACGCTGTTTGCAAAGAAACTACAGAACGAAAATGTCTGAAATTTACATATAAGATCCAATGAATGATAATAAAAAGGCCTGTTACAGAAAAAAGAAAAAACGATTAAAAAAAAAAAAAAGGAAGGAAGAAACTTTTCGCAAAAAAATCCCGAGAAATGCCTAAAAGATTCTAAAAAAATCTATGCATAAAGAGACTTTTTACTGCAGAGTATTATAAATCAACGGTTTATTAGATATTGAATTAAAACGGGAATATTTTTAACATTGAAGCCTATGGGATTCGCCTGAAAAAAACCTGTCGAATGAAGCAACCGAACAGCAGGCCAATTCGGCAACTTTTCACTGCTGGTTTTTGTTCTCTGAATAGAGAAGCATTGCTTCTCTATGGGGGATTTCACTGCCCTCGAACAGGCACCGTATGTGCAGGCAATTCGCCAACATTTGGCGAACTGCTTGCTCTCTGGATAGCCGAATGGCCAGGAAAGATAACCATACGCTGAATTTCACTGTTCGGTTACCTGTCGCCCACTATTCGGATCTCTTTGAATAACCCTGTTCGTCGATTAAACCAATTCGTTTGACTAAAACTAAATGGCATTTTAGTCAGAAGATTATGGCTAAAACTAAATTAAAATTTGCTGTCAAAATTAACATTGCTATTCGAGTAAAATATATGATTTGCAACTGAGAAAGTTTCACATACAAAAAGGGATGACAAACGTGAGGACTTAAAAAAACGTATCCCCCAGATACCTGTGGATGGACCTTTAAAACATTGCAGCTGTATGTTTGCTTTTGTTCTTTCTTGACAGGTTTCCTGGCTGAACAACTATCGATAAATCCCTATACTCATATTATAGGCACCGTATACATACCATGCCTGGTTTGGAACTAACCTCGTCATCATCTTCGGGTTTATTGTGGTTATCTCCGTTTTTCTCCGGTTCGTGATATTTTACCAGCAGCTCACTGCCATCTCCATCACCCATAGCATCCACTACAAACCCCATCTGACCAAACAATCTGGTTTTCATTATGCAGGACAGAATTGTGAGCTGTTAATATTTTATTAAGTCATTATAACGGAGGGAGAGAAAGGAAAAAATACAAACCACATCACATTCTGAAAATCACCATTTTAAATGTTCAGCCACATCATTAAAACCACCTGCCTTAAATCATGAGGGACTCCCTCTTGCTTCCAAAACCACTCGAATGCATCAAGGCATGCACACCACAAGACCTCTGAACATGGTCTTTGGTATCTGGCACAAAGACAATACAAGCAGATCAAAGTAGCAAGGTGGGGTCTCCGTGTATCAGATTTGTCTTCCAGCATGTCCCACAGATGCTCAATCTGATTGAGATCTGGGGAAATTGAAAGTCAAGGCAACGCAATGAAATCTTTGTCATGTTCTTCAAGCCATTCCTGAATAATTATTGCAGTGTGGCAGGATGCATTATCGTACTGAAAGAGGTCACTGCTGTTAGGGAACACCAATGCCTTTAAGGGGTGTACATGGTCTGCAACAGTCTCTAGTAAGGTGGTACGTGTCACTTGCTATCATGGCCAGCATTACGTTTTTTAGCAATTTGAGCTACAGTGTCTCTTCAATGTTATTGGAGTATACGGGCTAGCATGCACTCCCCACGTGTATCAGCGAGCCCTGGGCATCCATGACCCTGACCCCATTTCACCAGTTGTACTTCCTTGCAACACTTTTGGTAGACACTAACCACTGCATACCGAGAACATCCCACAAGACGTGTCGTATTGGAGATACTCTGACCCAGTCGTCTAAGCATTACTATTTGGCCCTTTGTCCAAGTCACTCAGATCTTTTCTCTTGTCCATTTTTCCTGCTTCCAACACATGAAATTCAATAACTGATTGTTCACTTTCTCTTAATATATCACGCTCCTTGACAGATGCCAATGTAACCATATAATCAATGTCATTTCATGTACCTTTTTATTGGTATTTGCTGATCAGTGTATAGACCCCAAAAGTACCATTTCAATATTGCTAATTTGCAGCACATATGATGTACATATAAACAAAGGATACAGCAACATCCATAGCAGCAGCACCCAAAGAGATGAGGAACCAAGGAATTGCTTTTATAAAATATTCCGGATGGCGGTCATGAGACATGATAGCTGTTGCATACATAAAACTAGCCAGTGCGGAGAAAAAGACAGCCCAGATCTGCATGACGGAAAACACCATACCCTTGCGCTAGGAGACAAAATTGAGATGACATTGTTAAGAGGTGAAGGGAATAAATAAACTCAGAATACATCAAAGCGGAGACGTAAGCTATACATTTTTGCCAATAATAGTCAATACCTTTTATATATTGAAGTGTATCATTCATCACTTTGAAGTAGTCAGACAAGTGCAAGGTCGGTGCAAATATATATTTTTTAATTTTTTTGCATGAAAAGTTTATCATGTATTTATCAAAAGGAAATACAATAAGAATATAAACAAGGAGAACACATAATACAGTACAGAAAAGGAAAATATCACTGGTGCAGTGGTCATGAGCGAAAATAACAGTTTATACTAATCGATAAATGTACCGCCTACGCTGGTCACATACAATATATCCCTCCCGAGCCCTCCAGAGTCTGTTAGAGCAATATCACATGTCCCAAAAAAAAAAAAAAGAGAGAGGGTGAGAGGGGGCTGCCCAGGAGTGCAAGGGAGGGGAGGGGAGGATGAATAGTGGGCAAGGGAAATGGGTAATCAACACAAGGAACCAATTCCACATATCATATACCATATATTAAGACACAACACTAAAAACACAGAACAGACAAGGAGGGGGGGGGGAGAAGAACGGGGCGAGGAAGAAATGAAATTAGCCCCGTGAGATAAAAGAAGCACGAAAGGGGACAAAAAGAAGGGGGGAGGATAAAGAGAAAGGAGAAATGAGAAGAGAAAAAGAAAGACGACCAGAGAGAGAAAAGAGCACAGGTAGTAAGACAGCAGAGCTCCCACCAGGGCGCCTACACGAACCTCAGCAACTATTGCAGTTAAATACAATCCAGCATTTCTTCCCTCAAAAGAGGGTGGAGGGGTTGAGTCCGACACAGACACTCCGGGGTGCTCAATCATTAAAGGGTAACTTGGGGGTATACGCCTCACTAAGCCATCTCGTACAAAAAGACGAGGACATAAATTCTGACCAATAGTACCAAGTGCGACGAAATACGACATCCCAACGGTCCCCAGGGAACAGCAATTGCTCCGCGGACCTGATGATTTCCACTCTATGTAGGACTTCACGCAAAGGAGGTGCAGATTGGGACTTCCAGAACAGGGGGGGGGGCGGGGACAGATCGTGCAGCCAGCAAGAGGCGTGGTGAGATAGACTGCTTCATGGATTTGTACGGTAAGGCCATCTGAAGGCTAGTGCAAATATTTAGCCACTCCAGGCACATTTTGTCAATATCTCTGCTCCCAGTTTCTGTACACCCGATAACGTTCTGCTGCACACTCCCAACCAGGACCACCCTTAACATTTGCAGAGCTTTGGACAATACGAAGGTGCCCCATCGGTAGCCTTTTTTCTACCATCACCTCAATGGTCACTGACCCATCCTATGTTTTTAGAACTAAACACCGGCTTTTTGGACATTCAGTTCACAAAAACTTAATGCTGGGCTCCAAACGTACCTGATCCGAATTGAAATTGTCCATAATTTATGGTGCATAAAAGTTTTCGCTCGTTGGTGCGATCCCATGAAATCAATCTATACATACTCAAATGATCTATTTTTAATAATAACAATATTCATTAAACATGTCACAGGGCCTCTCTCCCATGGATCCTCAAATTATGTATTTTTTTAATGTGTTATGCCAATCAGTAAACTGACATTTCATACAAATACTTGTGTATTTTGAGAGCAACATGAGCCTTCTGAATTAACATTTACAGGTCTATTCACTAAAAGGTGAAACTCTGGAAAACATTTGGAGAAATGAAAATTCTAGATCAAAATAGCCGATTTGGAAAATGAAATGACCTAGCATCCTCACTTCTCCAAAAGTTCTCCAGAGTTTCACCTTTTAGTGAATAGACCCTTTAGTTAAGAAACTCTAGAGCCTAATGAAGACTAAGGAAAAGTATGGCCCCCACGTGATTTATACCAAGGAATGATTTGTGGTTTTTTGTTTGACAGGAGTACAGGCTTGTGACATCTCACCTGGAGCCCTGGGGCACTCAGGTGGGAATTTAACTATACTCCCCACTTCTGTGTATTTATAGGCTGTATAAGTACAGATCAATTATTGTGAGTGAATTGTGAAAGTGAAGAGAGGTGACATTTTATGCTACAAGGCTTTCCAAATCATGTTTGATCATTCTGCACTGACCCTGCATGTGACTTTGTTGCAATAATTTCCCAGGTATATGAGAGTATATATGTATTGAGTCTACAGAGCGTGCGTGGCTCACAAATGGATTTTACTTTACTCATTTACTTTGATTTATGTCATATACACTTCCTCCTTTTCAATCCTAGAAATCATTTACGGCATATATTAATAATTTTGCATCGTGCCTGGAGGCTGATTTGTTCTGTGAAAACCAGAAAGCACGTCTGGAAAAACCTGAATGGCAACAGGTGACAGCACAGAAAGGCCCGAGGGTTCAGGTGAAGATGGGTTAAATAACAATAAATCACAAATGGTTATCACGTGAAAGCTGCTCATGGCTTTCTACAAACTTTTATGCTCAGCGGAGTCACATATGCAAAAATAATGGAAGGGGGGGACAACTTTTGCAAGCAGACCCCCTTTATAATCTGGTCCAAACAAATATAAAAGACATTTATAAATCATATGAATATTTGGAAAATAAAACCATCAGCTTGTTTAAAAGAAAAAAACCCCTCTATATTTACAACTTATCATTGATACTACAGGTGTGAATCTTATCCAAATAAATATGTCAGCTGTCGCTTCGGAGAACTGAGGCCAGGGAAAGAAGGTGGATACCATCTATACTGATATTAATCAAAGTGACATTTTACTATTATTGATAATTATAAATATATTTTTGTAGATGAATCCATTGGTTGACACTTACTACTTTTGTGATGATGGGCACCCGGACTGTCCATGAAACAACTACAGCAATTATTCCAAGTGAGAATCCAACAATATCTGTACTTTCCTGTAAAAGGTACAAACAGATAAAAGTGACTAGAAAACCTCATATAGTGCAATGCGAAATAATAGTAATTTGTAACTTTGTACCAATATTCTGTAACGACTCACTGCCAGCCCACTGCCAACACTCATCTGCCATGGTGTGAGATGTGGACATTGAATGGGTATAAACACACAGAATGTACAAGATTCAATGCAATCCACTATGATATAGACTCAAAGAGTTTAAAAACATCTGATTAAACACTTTCCTGCCACCCAACGTACAATGCCGTCCAAGCAGCAGGTAGGATATGAAGACGCGGGGCGTACTGGTACTCCCCGCTAACTTCACTGGCCGACCTCGGCCCGCCCCCCACAACCGGTGCACACCGCTGGCTGCAGAGAGACGGCCTGAGCTCAGGCTGCCAATGACGCAAGTCGGCTGCTGGGCAGTCTGAATCAGAGGCCCACGGTGGCACCTGGCAGCGAGGCATACAAGCACACCTCACCGGCATTAACCCCCTTCAACGCGCTAATGTACTCTACTATGGCAGGTCCTACACTTCCTAACCTATTGACTGCTCTTATAAAGGTGAGCTCACTTACATGGGACATAAATCGGCTTGGAGTTCCCAGCAGATCAAGGTTCAGTGGGACCTATGATGAGCACCTGTGACAGGAAGGGGTGCAAAACCAGGTTCTCAATATGTAATATACATATGATCAAATGGGGGCTTACCAGTTTTTCCGCAAAAGGCGAAGGTGATGAGTCCTATTACAGGGGATTTAAATACATTGAGTCACAGCTTAAATATAATGCTTGTGTCTTAGACAGAAAGTATCTTTATTGAATTTTAATTATTTATGGAAATGACTAAAGTAAAATTATACAGGTCTATTCAATAAAAAGGCAAAACTCAGGAGAATTGACAGAAGTGAAAATTCTAGGTCAAAATAGCCAAACCAGAAAAATTCTCTCTTTTATCTCACTTTCCAGATCGGCTATTTGGTCTAGATTGTTCTCTTCTCCTGCGTTTCATCTTTCAGTGAATAGACCTGATAGTTTCATTTCACTGAAGATTAATGGTAAGTGAGAATCTATCTACCTGTATGATTTAGCCTGGGGTCAGACGCACAGTAACGGATGCACTTTGTATCAGTTTTGACGGATATTGAGAAAAAGAAAAAAAAAAATGTTTCGCTACGTCCGTCCAGCTTTTTCAGGTCGGTGCCAATTTGGCGTCCGGTGTTGCAACATGTGTTGCCCACGAGTGAAAAAGTGGGCACGTACTCCGTGTGTTGTTCTCTATTGACTCCTTTGAAAAGCTACGACAGACAGCAAACAGTGCGGTCAGGCGGACGCGAAAAGCGTGCTCGTCTGACGCCAGCCTTAGCACCCTGATTCCAAAGACATGCTGATGTAAACTTTCAGCCCAGTTATAAAAGCATTACTTGTAATATTTAATCACATGTGGACATAAAGCTCCTGAGCCTCTGCTTCCTTATAAACCGCTGTCACAATGCAGGATGTTTGCTTTGTGATAGCTGATCTGAATGTCTGATGTGGCTTTGTCACCCATTTACTCTCCACACTCAGAGTTTACATTGCAGTTACATACTGTGCTTAAAGAATCACATTTACTGAGCCCAAGGCAAGCATTGTTAGGATAATAAACATACCAATAACATTCTTTCAACAAAACATGGTTAGAAAATAAGAAGGTGGCTTAACATTTCAGTAGACAGCAGAGTCCAGTAAAAAGGTGCCGTCTTCCCTTACTGTATTGCCTGGGGATCAAATACTCTGCGTGCCAGTAAAAAAGCATGGCATACGTAGCCTAGGCGTTGCCTGAAAAGCCTATCCTACCTCTCGCCCTGAAATAATTATTTTAAATTAAAAAAAAACGTTATTTTCTTAGCGGCAGTACTGGATTCCTATAGGTCACTGGGTGCCTCCATTGTGTGAACTTTTGTGTTGTAAACTGCCCTCCACGGTCTCTTTCCATCACTTGCTACTCAATCTGTGACAATGGTCATAGAATGGAGTCTATGGGTCAATCACTGACTCAAATCATTGTATTGCGTAGGGGTAGATTAGAAATCATTTAAACTCCCTGTCATATCTCATTCAGCTTCCATCTCTCATCTTGAGTGGCCTGAAGAACAACAGCTTCCTGCAGCCTTATCTAAACATTCCCTCCTCTGTCTCATTAAACTGTTATGTGCTGTAGATTAGATAAACTACAGAAGTAAATGAAAACCTTTGGTAAATTTTGCCTCATGGGAACAAAACAAATGGTAGGGATATAAAAAATATTTTTCCTTTTAACATGCAATGGCTTCAAACAAAAATATACAGCAGCATGTTTATTTTATAAAGTGGGTTTGTAATGCACAAGTAATCTAGTTATAGTTTATGTAAGTGGTAGTGTCCCTTTAATTCTCATACTCATGCAATTTGGTTTGGATCAAATATTAATTCAGCTGAATAGTGACGATTCGGAAGCATCCAAAATCTGAATTGCATTAGAATTTTATTTTATTGAATATATTATAAATATTTCCAAATCCATTTGGATGATTGGAGAAAAAAATTGCACTCGTTGTGCAATACAAAATCCCTAACCTCAATTATAAAACAAGCATAAACAGTAACACTAACCTTAACCCCAACACTAACCTTAACCCCAAGCCTAATTGTAAAACAAGCACAAATAGTAACCCCTGGTTGCAACCCTAACCATCCTCTGGTATGGAGGTACAGAGGGGAGTATAGAATGGAGTAGAGAGCGGTCTTCGTGGTATAAGGGGGGAGGGGAATATGCCCAACTCCAAATTGTCTGTAATTTCCAAAAAGATGGATCTTAAAATCTGTCCAAATAAGAGGTTTATGAGTTTGAAATATTTAGGCCCCTATTACATTCTTTGCGCAATTTCGTTCGCACAGTGCAAATTTTTTTGCGCGTATCGTCCGGTGTTATCGCGCAAAACTTAACGGAGTATTCCGATCCGAACGCATTTTTCTCATCCGTCCAAAAAAACGATGCACAAAACAAAGTGTAATACGCGCGCAGTAACGTTGCGCATGTAAATTAGGGATGTGCGTTTCGGGTTTCGGAATTTTCACGAAATTTCCCGATTCGTGCATTCGGATTCGGCCGATTTTCCGAAAATTTTCAGATCCCAAAACGGCAGGTACGAAAAATTTACGAAACGAAACGAAAATTTGTTCGGAATTTTCGAATGGACTAGAAATGTGTAAAATCGAAAATCATTTTCGTTCCATTCGTAATTTCGGCTCCATTTCAGTAATTTCGGACAATGTATTTTTTGGTTATATCGCCGATTCTGTAATTTTGTATCATTCCCATCTCAATGTATCCTTCCTGGAAAATCAGAGAAATCTAAATGTATCCTTCTTGTAAAACCAGAGAAATCTCAATGTATCCTTCTTGTAAAACCAGAGAAATCTCAATGTATCCTTCTTGTAAAACCAGAGAAATCTAAATGTATCCTTCCCGGGAAACCAGAGAAATCTCAATGTATCCTTCTTGTGAAACATGAGAAATCCGAAAAACCATTAGTTTACGTCAAAACGAATAGACACTTTGAAACGAGGAGAACAGACGTTCCGAAAAACACGAAAATTTCCGAAATTACCAACGAAATGAAAAAAAAACAAACCGAAACGGAAATCGGCCGAAACGAAAATTTACAAAATACGAACGAACCGAAAAAAAAAATGCGGTGCACAAGTCTAACGTAAATCAGTGTGCAGACTGTTTTTTTCACGGGATTCAGCCAATCAGAATTAAGAACCTTAATTGACATCAATTTACCTTAACTCACGTACGTTTTTGCGCCTGTCAAAGTAAATCTGAGTATATATGCTGCAGCAATAAAAAAAATATGCACGAATTCACAATTTTATTGTTTGGGTATGTGTAGAATGTGTAACTATACTGCGCTGTATTTTTTTTTGGTGCTGGTGTTTTTCGTTTCAGCCAGAAAGTTCCGATTTGCAGTTACCACCAGCTTTTCAAAGACGTTAAAATTATGCGCGCAAACGTCGTTCGTAAAACGATGCGCATCGATTGTAATACCATCCGCGTACCAGTGCACGAACAAATTTGCGCTCACAATGTTAAGTATAAGACGCGCACAGTTCATCACGCTCGCGCAGGTCCATCCGCGTTAACGCGCATCGTTTTAATACGACGTTCTGCGCAAAGGGTTTTGCCACTCGCGCAAATGCGCATTTGCGCGCGCAAACGAAAATGCACGAGAAATGTAATAGGGGCCTTACATTCCAAGATTTCAGATTCCAAACTGTATCAAATTTTTCGCTTTAAAATATCGGCTAATAATTAAGATTGAGTCAACAAAAGGGAGATTTTAAATTACACAAATATGGTGGATATTGTAATGCCTTAAATTACACATATATTATACACTGTAGCCTATAACCAAATTTAAAAAGCACAAATCTAATTACAGTGACCACACACCTAATTACAAACCCCTGGAACGTTGATGCAGGTGACATCAGGCTCTGAGATAAATGAATGATGCTCGATCAAGTGTTTCAGGGCCTGTAGCTGATGATTTTGTTGAGTCTCTGCCCCTTCCCTATCTCGCTCTTTCCGATTGCACATCTACGCCATCTCTAAGCACAGAGAGGTACGTCGCCAAACAACATGAAGGTTCGGGAACCACCATGCCCAGAAAACAAATTTAAGAAACAAGGACACACAAGGAGACACACACACACACTTTGATTGTAAACGGTTTATTTTCTCCAAAAATTAAAAGTTTAAAATAATCAGGTAAAATATATAGGTGAAATAATTACCTGGAGCACTGTCCCAAGCAGCCGTCTTTGATTGGCATGAGGTGCTTCACTGTAGGAAGATCCACTTGGGGTAAAAGTGAACCATCCAAGACCAAAAAATAAAGAAATGGAGAGTGCAGATAGTATAGCCTTCTGCTTTTTCCTTTTTCTGGAGTTCTTCTGACCTGCATAGATAAATGGAAATACTGATTGTAGTTAACTAGCTTTCTAATACACAATGAAACATGTATTCATAAAGAAAGTTACCATAGTAAGCTTTGTTCATTTTTATTTGATTTATCTCCTATGTGGTTACGTACCAGATCTGGATCTGTGTTTAGAATTGCAAACAGGAAAGAGCGTTAGAATGAAATGTATAACATCTGCTATTGCCATGTAACTGCCAGTGATCACCTGGGGAGGGACGAAAAAAGTAAAAACTAGCGATTAAAATGCACAATTCAACATTGTTTTAAAAAGGGACACATTAAATCGGAATGGGGGAGTGAGAGAGTATAGGCTTTGTGGAAACAGTAGAATTTAAAGGAACACTACACCAGAAACAGGTGAGATGGGGGGGGGGGAGAGAAAACCAGTGGGATTGTTGATCCCTCCTGACCCCCCACCCATATGTTCAAATGTCAGACTCTCAGTTTCTATTTCTGATACCCATAACATTGTAGGGTTCGCTTTCAGATAACCTGCAGAGATTTTACATCTGATCAGCATACAGAAGCTAGTGACAGAGAATTAAGTGGAGAGGTGACCATGGGGGGGGGGGGGGGAAATCACAAATTCTACTGAACATTATTTCTTGACATCGTGAGGCAGCTCACTGCAAAGAAAAAAACAAATCTGAAAGGATTTAAAAGAGAATTCCTTCTATACAGGGTAACCCTTTGAGACAAAATGGTAAAAGTACTGATCACACACTCTTCTTCTTTCTTACACCCATAAACATGTAAAATCAGAGCTGCTCTTCCAAGAATGTCACATTTTAGGACGCTCATGCTAATCTAGGTCCCTGGTTTGGACGAGCAGCTTAACAGGGAGCTGCAAAATCAATAGAAGCTTCCCCAGTCGGAAATAAAGTCCACCTTTTGTTTCTGCTCTTTATTTCCAACTGAGGAAGTCTCGGAGGCTTGTATTTTATGTATCTTTAAAAAAATCCTGCTATACTCCGTTTATTTTCAGAGGTACCGGAGTATATTTTGGGAGAGTATAAACCGGGCTTAGAGTACTAAGGCTGGGGGTCAGACGAACGCATTGATTGCGCACAGTAACAGATGCACTTTATAAGGGATGAGATTGTGGTTACATTGTATCAGTTTTGACTGATGTTGAGAAAAAAAAAAGATGTATGCAGGGGTTTCTCTATGTCCGTGTAGCTTTTTCACGTCGATGCCATTTTGGCGTCCATTGCAACATGCATTGTACATGTGTGAAAAAGTGCGCACATACTCTGTGTGTTGTTCTCTATTAACTCCTTTGAAAAGCTACGACGGACAGCAAACAGTGTGGTCAGATGGACGCAAAAAGTGCGCTCGTCCGACGCCAGCCTTACTCCACCTATACTGAGCTGAGAGACCTGTAACAACTGGGAGACAGCATCACCAGGATAAAAGGTGAAGTCTGGATTGACTACAACTGATGAGCGCTTATACTGAGCCAGTGACCCCACAGGCTCTGATCCAGATGATCACAATTTCTGCATTTTATCCAGCAATAAATTGCACAGTGAGCACTATATACAAGATTTTCTTTTTGAGAACATTGTATTCTGGAGGGAAAAAAGGGGAGGAGTTGTTCCTACATGTTCAACCCAGTAGATGAAAAATGAGCCTGATGCTATCTAAGGCTCTTTTAAAATGTGAGTTTTATTCCCCTTGAGAAATCTCAATGTATCATTCCTGGTAAAATACTTTATAAATAAATAATACATTTGGAAATAACTTGTCCATATATGGTCATATTACGCTATTTGCGATTTATACTTTGCTTTCTTTCACATATCAGGAGGAAGAGATAGATATACAGTTGCAAGAAAACGTATTTGAACCCTTTGAGATTACGTGGAGTTTTGCATGAATTGGTCATAAAATGTGCTCTGATCTTCATCTAAGCCACAACAATTTGAAAAACACAATCTGCTTAAAATAATACAACACAAACATTATATGTTTTCATGTGTTTATTGAACATAACATGTAAACATTCACAGTGCAGGGTGGAAAAAGTATGTGAACCTTTGGACTTAATAACTGGTTGACCCTCCTTTGGCAGCAATAACCTCAACCAAACGTTTCCTGTAGTTGCAGATCAGACCTGCACAACGATCTGGAGTAATTTTGGACCACTCCTCTTCACAAAACTGTTTCAGTGTAGCAATATTCTTGGGATGTCTGGTGTGAATCGCTCTCTTAAGGTCATGCCACAGCATTTCAATCGGGTTGAGGTCAGGACTCTGACTGGGCCACTCCAGAAGGCGTATTTTGTTTTGTTGAAGCCATTCTTTTGTTGAATTACTTTTATGCTTTGGGTCATTGTCCTGTTGCATCACCCATCCTCTGCGGAGCTTCAGTTGACGGACAGATGGGCTTACGTTTTCCTGCAAAATGTCTTGATAAACTCTGGAATTAATTTTTCCATCAATGACAACAATTCGTCCAGGCCCTGAGGCAGCAAAGCAGCCCCAAACCATGATGCTCCCTCCGCCACGTTTTACAGCGGGGATGAGGTTTTGATGTTGGGGTGCTGTGCCTTTTTTTCTCCACACAGTGTTGTGTGTTTTTTCCAAACAACTAAATTTTGGTTTCATCTGTCCACAGAATATTTTGCCAGTAGTGCTGTGGAACATCCAGGTGCTCTTTTGCAAACTTCAAACGTGCTGCAATATTCTTTTTGGACAGCAATGGCTTCCTCCGTGGTGTCCTCCCATGTACTCCATTCTTGTTTAATGTTTTCCTTATTGTAGATGTGTCAACAAAAATGTTAGCATGTGCCAGAGATTTCTGTAAGTCTTTAGCTGACATTCTAGGATTCTTCTTTACCTCATTAAGCATTCTGCGCTGTGCTCTTGCAGTCATCTTTACAGGACGACCACGCCTAGGGAGAGTAGCAACAGTGCTGAACTTTCTCCATTTGTAGACAGTCTGTCTTACCGTGAACACATGAACATCAAGGCTTTTGGAGATACTTTTATAACCCTTTCCAGCTTCATGCAAGTCAACAATTCTTGATTGTAGGTCTTCTGAGAGCTCTTTTCTGCGAGGCATGGTTCACATCAGACAGTGTTTCTTGAAACCAGTAAACCCAAAACTGGTGTGTGTTTTTAAAGGGCAGGACAGCTTTCAGCAACACATCCAATAATGTCACACTGATTGGACTCAAGGTTGGCTCACTCCTGGCTCCAATTAGCTCTTGGAGAAGTCATTAGGCTAGGGGTTCACATACTTTTTCCACCCTGCACTGTGAATGTTTACAGGTTCTGTTCAATAAACACATGAAAACATATAATGTTTGTGTTGTATTATTTTAAGCAGACTGTGTTTTTCAAATTGTTGTGACTTAGATGAAGATCAGAGCACATTTTATGACCAATTCATGCAAAACTCCACGTAATCCCAAAGGGTTCACATACTTTTTCTTGCAACTGTATAATATATATATATATATATATATCACATACATACACGCATTGAAGGTGATTGTTAATCTTGATTGTTGTACATGAATTCCTTTATCAGAGTGTGTAATCACAAGAGATTTCAAAACACTGCATGTACGCTGTTCCCACATATATTTTTTGTTCGTACACTTGTGGGGTGGGATTAACGGAAATTCTCACGGGGAAAATAGCTGCACGTGATTGTGTACACTGAGATTGAAGCCTGAGATACACTGGCGACGCGCACTCAGTGTGTCCAGGTTTTTTCATCTCCCTCGCTCAGGCCGCGTCACGATGAAAATCCAACTTTCTCGGCGGCGGAGCGACGCACTGAGAGGAGGGGCAGGATCTGCTGCGCATGACGCCTGAGCCGTGTGCTGTAGATCCCTCCCACCAGCGCTGCTCCGCACTCTTCGCTCCCTCTGGTCTTCACCTCGGTTCAGCCGCATGGGGAGAGTAGAGCCATCCCGCAGTAGGACCTGGGGCCAGGTGCCGACGTGAACCCCCTCCATAATGTTAATATCTTACCTGCCCTTACTTTCCCCAATAAAGTTGCAAAAAGTACACACACAAAAAACCCTCACTGCCTGAGACCCCGCGCAGCCACCATGCCACCCCCTCTCTACCTGGCTGTATGTATCTAATCATACATATATACATCCACGTACAGGGGGTGGCATGTGGGCTGCGCAGGGTCTCAGGCAGTGAGGGTTTTTTGTGTACTTTTTGCAAATTTATTGGGAAAGGTAAGGGCAGATAAGATGTAAGATATAGATAAATATATATCTATATCTTACAAGTTGAACCTAACAGAGCAGAGTGTGTATGTATATACATATACATTACACTCTGCTGTCGGGTTCAACATTTCTTCTGGAGGGATCAGCCAAATGGGGGGGCATTTAGTTGAGGCTGTCCACATGCGCCCCCCCCCATGTGTGTATATATGGTCTGAGGTCTGTGTGGGTGGGTACATGAGATATATATATATATATATATAATCTCAACACGCAGACCTCATACATATATGTCTGTGTGTGGTATCAATGCATCCCTACTCTATACATAGCACTCCCTGTGTCCCTATAATATATATGATTAGGGTTACTTTTTTCTAATTTTTTATACTATTCCTATTAAATTGGCATTAATTTAGATGTATTTTATTCCATTGAAACTTAGTTCTTATATAACATGCGCTTTGTGGAAATAAAAAGGTTTTGGCGTGTACATTTTAATTTAGTTAGTGGATTCCTGTTCATTGTGGACAGAAGAAAACGTAATGCAGTGTAGACACGCTGCGAGGCGGAGCGGAGTGAAGTGAAGTCATGCCTGCAAAATGTTTGCTTCGCTGGGCTTCGCTACGTTGTGCATCGCTACACGCTCAGTGTATCTCAGGCTTGAATATACGGTGCGCCAGGTACAAATCTTGTGATTATTTTACATTATATTATTGGTGCTGTAGGCCAAATGGTAACACTATCGCCTGTAATAATAGTGGAAGGGCTGTGATACCAAGGGCTTCCTGTCAATGTGACCCCTACTGCCACCAACAGACAACAATGAGTATGGAATATATTAATGCTACAAAATAACATTGTTAGTGTTATGTATTACAACAAAACAGGTATTCTGACACATACCTGGATGGTCAGCTGTTTGGACAAGATAGCTCCAGTCGTATTACACATGGAACCCAGAAAGCTATATATATGCCAAAACACAGACTCATTGTACGCAGCTTTACGTTTGCTCCGCAAATAGAAATGCCTGAAACAGCAATAATAAAAAAAAAAAGTAAATATTATGTACAAATAGAGATAACATGTATATTACATGCACAATACATACAACCACATCACAATCCGCTGCCTATATTCTTACTAGGGTTGCTAGTCCACATTTTCCTGGACACATACAGGTCTATTCACTAAAGGTGAAAACCAGGAGAATGATTGGAGAAGTGAAAATTCTAGGTCAGAATAGCCAAACCAGAAAAATTCTCCTGTTTATCTCACTTTCCAGATTGGCTGTTTGTTCACTTGTCCTGCCAATTCTGCTGAGTTTCCTCTTTAGTGAATAGACCTGATAATCTCTACACTGCAAGAGAGCACTTTCGTGAACTGCAATTGGTAAATCATATTACCGTAATGATTAGCAAATAGATTCCACTCCCGCAGCATATGACTTCTACATACTGCTGGGGGAGCAGCCAGGGCCGGATTTACATCTCAGGAGCCTGAAGGCACAAAAATCTGGAGCGCCCCGACACCAACTCCCCCGAATAAAAATGAAAAGTGCTGAAACTGCTTTTTTAATTTCTGTTTTGGGAGAAAGTAAAAAAAAAAAAAAAAAAAATTACATTTTGAAAAACAAATTCATTTTTTAATTTTTTTATATTTACATATTACAAGGTCAGTTTTGGTATCATTGGAAAGGTCAAACTCTGATCTTTCTAATGACACCTCACAAGACCTTGTGTGGTGTAAAAATCAAAGACGGAGGGTTCCAAAGTCCCCTGTCTCTCCTCACTGCAGTGTCTTGGCCTAAGATGTCAATGAAATAATGCTTTGTGCCACCACTTCCGCACTTGCTGGCAGTGTGGGAAATGAGAAGATGGGCTAGTGCAGCATCACTGTTCACTTTATATTTTTAAAGAGAACAACAGTGCTGCATTAGAAAGAAAAAAAAAAAAAAAAAAAACGACAAAAATATTTTGTTATTTTATTTTTGTGTAAACCTGATAATCATAATCCGCCCTTTCCAATGATACCTTATATGTCCCTCTAGCCTTGAGGGCTCCAGAGGTAAAGTGGTCTAAGATGATTGGAAATTGTATTTCTTTGTGACAGGCACCTGTAGGCACATGCTTACTCTGCCTAATTATAAATCTGGCCCTGGGAGCAGCATTACCCACACAGTGACAAAATACAGAAGTGTCTCTGACCTATATGTTCAGTGTAGGGAAGCCCTGTTTAACAGGAAGTGCTCCCTCTCCTGGCCATAAAGATCTAAGACATGTATACTACAGCTTGGGCTCGGTGTTTCCATGCAGGAAAACAGATCCCAAAGCTTTTCAAAACAATTTCAACACATCAGCTGTCAAGCCAATCGATTTTGATACTTTAGACCAGTGTTTCCCAAACCTGTCCTCAGGACCCTCAACCAGGCTAGATTTTGCAGATCACCTTGGGGAAATGAATCCTGCAGTCACTGAGCAGCAAATCATATCACCTGTGCTATGCTTCAGATATCTGGCAAACCTGACGAGGCGGAGGGTCCTGAGGACAGGTTTGAGAAACACAGCTTTAGACCCATGTTCTGAAGCCCAATTGCAAACAAATTTGGTTTGCAATAAATGAAAGTCCCTTGCACCTTGTGGCACCTGTAGGTGCATTTCAATATCAAGTATACTTAAATCATGGCAGTGAAGTGGTTATGGTCCAAAGAAAGTTTGACATTTTTACCATGCGTGTCTTCACCTGTAATTTTCATCTTTCTCACTTACTGCACCCACACATACTATACTGTGTGTAAAGGGCAGAATGGGCTTTGATGCGACAAATTGCTAGTATTAACATTTTCTTCTATATTAACAATTCACAAAACCCTATTATCACAGGCCAGGCTGACCATAGTAATGTGTAGTTAAATATAGCCTTTTAAAGAATTTTTCCTATCAGAGAAACACACAGGATCAGTCCTTATCCTTATTTCACAGAAAGAAAGGCCATGCAGACTGCTCCATTGTACTGTGATCGATCAGGATTATTCAGAGAGCGGTGAAAAGCAGGAGAATGGCTGGAGAATGGAAAATTATAGGTCAAAATAGCCGGATTTGGAAAGTGAGATGAATGGGAGAATTTTTCTGGTTTGGCTATTTTGACCTAGAATTTTCCATTCTCCAGTCATTCTCCTGCTTTTCACCTCTCTTTGAATAAATGTGATTACATGTGCTGGGACATGATCCAGATTCAGTGCTAGTGGTGTGCCACACACATTAGGATGATGCACCCAGACCCAGCATTATCTGGCTGGGAATTTTAGATCCATTATATCAGACTGCTGTAACCCAGGGATCTCAGACTCTGCCGCTTCCCAGCTGCTGATTTTCCTACAATTCCCAGAATTCTTCCAACGCAATAGATGGCCAGAGAATCGTGGGAGTTGCAGTTCAGAAACATATGGGGGGGGGGGGGGAGAGAAGAGTTTGAGATCACTTTGTAAACAACAAAAAGAACTGAAAGTACATCACACTGTAGTGAGCAAAGCATTCTCTCATTCTGCACCAGGATCAGTCTACCTGTATTCAGACACCTGACATTAAACAATCCCCCCCAGCATTGGGAAGCACATTATCCACACAGGTATTTATTGCACACAGCTTGGCATGCAGCACCACATAACATTCTGTTTGCTTAATGTGAGCCAAGCCTTTACCTACCAGGATATAACCCAACCCATCCCAGAACTGAAAGCAGGGAGCATTAACCCTTCCATGAACACTGACTGTGCTGATGCCCAACAACAACCCTCCTATTGCAAAGTCAAAACAAAGGAATGCATGCTGTGTGTCCTGTGCATCAGAAATGGATTCCTGAAAACACATGACTATGGGGGGCACAAGAAATGAGCTGCCCTGCAACATGTATAATTAGTTTCCTACTCAGCAGTGCACCTTGAATTCCTGATGGTTTTAAGTGCAGCATATGAATTCTACATACTGCAGGGCTGCATTTTCTCATACACAGCCCTTCAGCATGAATACAATGCATGTGCTGTAGGAAACATGGGGGGATTGCCAACCCCAGGAGTGCCTCAGGGGGGACCTAGAGCCCCCCTTTAATTACATCGCAGCCTGGGAAATTAAAAAAAACTTACACGTCAGGATAGATTTTTTTTTCTACAAGTCAACAATAACTTAAATGGATTTATAATGAAACCATGACATGCAACAATAAAAAAAAGACAATTTAGATCAAGGTATTGGAACTTCTAAGTAATCCATAACCTGTTTTACAACAAAAACATCTCTGAATAAACAGAAAGGACATTTACAGGAACATGGAGGTAAACCAGAACAGGCAGGACAGGAGCCACAGCCCGAAGGATACACAGACTTTCTCATCGGCGAAGCAGGAGTACAGATCATCCACGTTCCACAGCCCAGAACCTCGACCTTCATCCGAGGAGCCGTTCAGGAGCCGCTCCATCAGTGTCTGCAGAGGTGAGCAGCACAGTGCATCCTGCTGGCCAGATCCAGAACTGCAGGGCCCTCACCTGCTGGGACTGAGGGTTGGTGGACCCTACAAGGTGCAGCCTGCAGAGCGTGTGCTGCCTTGCCCTGCCGAGTGCATGCTCATATATCAGCCAAGGGCTGCCTGTTTGCCCAGCTAGAGAGTGAAGCCAAGTTTTCTTTTTCCTTGTGTCATTGGAACTCTCCAAATATTTGTGTAGCAGAGCTAAAATAAATATAATCCTTGAAGGTGTAGAAGCACAGCAAGCACCTTGTCCCTAGAGAGGAGCAGCAGCTTTCTGCCTGTCTGTGTCCTTCAGACTGTGAGAGCCCTGCCTTGAAAATCTGGTGAGGCAGGTCTCACCTTCTTTGCCTCCAAGTCATTCAGGTTCTCCCTCTACTGTGTCTATAACCACACACTGTGTATTCACAGAGAAATCCATACTGTGATCTCATGCAAGTAAAACAATAACAGCAGGTGTAGTGAAAAAATTTAGACAGCAATAAATAGAACAGACATGCTACAGCTACAAAAGCTGCACCACACACACAGAACAGGCAGACAGGTAACACACGGAACAGGCAGACAGGTAACACACAGAACAGGCAGACAGGTAACACACGGAACAGGTAACACACACACACAGAACAGGCAGACAGGTAACACACGGAACAGGCAGAGACAGGTAACACACAGAAAAGGCAAACAGGTAACACACGGAACAGGGAGACAGGTAACACACAGAACAGGCAGACAGGTAACACGGAACAGGTAACACACACACAGAACAGGCAGACCGGTAACAAACAGAGCAGGTAAACAGGTAACACATGGAACAGGCAGACAAGTAACACACAGACAGGTAACACACAGAACAGGGAAACAGGTAACACACGGAACAGGCATACAGGTAACACACAGAACAGGCAGACAGGTAACACATAGAACAGGTAACACACGGAACAGGCAGACAGGTAACACACAGAACAGGCAAACAGGTAACACACGGAACAGGCAGACAGGTAACACACAGAAAAGGCAAACAGGTAACACACGGAACAGGCAGACAGGTAACACACGGAACAGGCATACAGGTAACACACGGAACAGGCATACAGGTAACACACAGAACAGGTAAACAGGTAACACACGGAACAGGCAGACAGGTAACACACAGAACAGCACATTCTGAGCCTGACATTAAGACACTCTCTAATGCAGGGCTCAAAATTTCAAGTCCCAAGCTACTAGCCAGGACTTAAGAGTCAGGCTAGGGTCAAACGAAAGCATTTTTACACGCGAACGTAAAAAAGTGCGTCCGAACGAAGTGACGTATTTTTTCACGGAGTGCGCGAAAACGGTCATACGATGCGCATTTTCGGGCGTGATTTTTTACGGATCTGCAATTAAACGCGTAATCTAATTTACCAAATCAATAGGTGAATCAAAAATTAAGGTGAAGGGGTATAAAAAGCCATTTCGTGGATGGCGGCGTTTCACCAAGATGGATGCACTGCAAGTGTTTGTGTTTGCTGCAACGGGCTACCTGTACCTCCAGCACAAAAGACAACGGCGAACATGGGTTCATCCCATCAACGCTGCCAGACACACTCATGGCCACTTTGTGACGCTGTACAGGCCACTGCGAGAGAGGGACCCCGTGAAGTTTTTCAACTACATGCGGATGTCCATCCCCTCATTCGATGAACTGTTGTCACAGTTACGGGAGCCGCTGACCAAGAGGGACACCAACATGAGGGATGCCATACCACCGGAGGAGATGCTGGTCATCACTTTGCGGTAAGTACTTCCAAACACCTGTATGCATGACTTCGCTGCCAGTCAGCAGACATTAGGGATGTGCGTTTCAGGTTTGGGAATTTTCACACAATTTCCCGATTCGTGTTTTTGGATGCGGCCGAATTACCGAAAATTTGAGATCCGAAAACGTCAGATCCGAAACGTTTTCCGAGCCGACCCGAAATATTTACGGAATTTTCGAATGGACATGAAATGAGTCAAATCGAAATTTATTGCTTTGAAACGAGGAGAACAGACGTTCCGAAGAAACGAGAATTTCCGAACTTACGAAAAGTCGATACATAAAACGAGCTAAGTGACACGCAAATACGAAACATGGTCGAAATTCCGAGAAAAAAGTACACGGCAAACGAGTCGCGCCAAACCAAATCGAAACAGCGATAGGTAGAAACGAGCCGAATCGAAAAGTTTAAAAATCCGAAACATCGAACAGAATCGACCCGAAAAAAATAAAAGGTGGCACAAGCCTAGCAGACATGTGCTCGGTGTGCAGAGTCCCTATTGTCGGTCTGTAGTGACATGTACGCAAGCACATTCATACCCACCCACACGCAGGCATCACATTTCAAGACACGTCCAAGAAACCTCTGACACTGACAAGAATGTATGTAAATAGAAATATATTGTAATAAACAAGAAAATAAATGAATTACATATTTGTAACATATGTACAAAAGAAAATAACATGAAGGACAAAACATAACAGTGACAACAGGAAAAGCATGTCAACCAAAAACATACAAGACACCTCACAAATCCTCGTACAGAGGAGCATCTGGCTCATGAGGACCATGTGTGGATCCGCGGCGGTAGCCAGACTCTGGGGGAGGCCCAGCAACATGGGACATGGGTGGGTGGGTGGGTGGCGCCTGGCTGTGGCTGGCATAACCAGTGGCCTGATGGCGTTGTGGCACCGCACCATAGTAGACCGCAGCCTGTTCTGGACGGGACAGGATCTCATGGATGAGGTCCAGGGATCTGCGGCGGTACTCCACCTTCTGCGCCGGGGTCATCTGGTCCAGCAGGGATTGACAGGAATGGACAAAGGACATGTCCTCACTGTCAGTGATGGTGCAGCGTGGAGGTTGTGGATTGTGCGACCCCATGAACCTGACCATGGCCTGCTCGAAGTCGCTAGGCGGTCCCCTCCTCCTGTTGTGAGCCGGTCTGGTGCTGTCTCTCGGTGCTGCAGCTGGCACCGGTCCGGTCTCCACCTCCCCCTCCACCTGCGAGTCCGTGCCACCCTGGTCAACCTCCTCCTGCCAGCTGGCAGAACCCCCTGCCGGCAGGTGTTGCTCCTGTGACCCAGAGGTGGATGGCTGGTCAATGCTGCTCGCAGTTGGCCTTGGCTCCTGGGTCCTCCTGAGGAACGACAATTGTTCGGCGTAAAGATAGCTGTGCACCTTCCTCCGTGCCCCAGCTCCAGAGCGCGCAGCTGCCGCTTCCTTTTTCAGGACCCGGGTGTAGTTGTCCCTGATAGTGCGCCACTTGTTGCTAATTTCATGTGCTGCAAAACATAATGACAGTGACATTAGGGTCGGTTCATATGATGTGATCATAACACAGATTTAATTCATATTTCCCAGGTATCTTGCTAGTGGATGCAGTTTGAAGGATCTGCATTACAACTTCCGCATTGGCAGATCAACAGCTGGTGAGATCGTCCGCAAGGTGTGCCAAACAATATGGGAAACCATGAAGGAGCAATGTTTACCAACACCCACGGACGAGGCATGGGTAGCAATTGCAGCAGGATTTTGGGGGAGAGCCAACTTCCCCAATTGCCTTGGAGCCGTGGATGGCAAACATGTCCGCATAGTGAAGCCACTGCACAGTGGCTCACTGTATCAAAATTATAAACATTTCTTTTCCATTGGCCTACTGGCAGTGGCAGATGCCAACTATAATTTTGTGTATGTGGATGTCGGATCATACGGCAAAGACTCTGACTCCACACTGTTCAGGAACTCTACACTGTGGGATGAGCTCGAGAGTGGGACCCTGCACATACCCAGACCCGCACCATTGCCTGGCAGTGATGTGGCAGTCCCCTATGCCTTCGTGGGTGACGAAGCATTCGGCCTATCCACACATCTCCTACGGCCCTACTCAGGGACAACCTGACTGTGAGGAAGCGGGTGTTTAATTACAGGCTGTCCGCGGGCGAGACGGTATGTGGAGTGTAGCTTTGGCATACTGACCAACAAGTGGAGGATTTTTCATAGACCGCTTGATGTAAATGTGGACTTCTGTGTGGATATAGTGAAATGCTGTTGCATCCTACATAATTATGTTCGTGCGAGGGATGGTTTTAATTTCGCTGATACCCTCACAGTTACGGGTCTGGATGAATATGCAAACCATGACATAATAGCTGTGAATAGACACAGCAACAGGTTTCGCGATGCTCTGGCTAATTATTTTACTAGCGATGCAGGGCAGGTGCCCTGGCAGCTGGGAGCATTTAACATGTGACGGCACCTATTATGTTTGCCTTTACTTTTATTGTACATGCAATTTACATGTGATTATGAATTAAATAATAATGTACTCACTCTGTAGCTTCTGCTCTCTGTCAGACCACGTATCATAGTCCAGGTACACCTCCCTCGAGACTGCAACCCATGCGCTGGCCTTTCTCAGTTTGTCCTTGTAGAGGTCACAAGCCGTGTCCCAAATCTCGGGATGCTCCGCCACTGCCGCTATCAGACGCTCCACATCAATATCCAGACCAGCCATCTTCTGCAATTGCCAGGTACCACAACAGCCACCACAGGACACTTTTTTCGTCTGGACGTTATATAGGCCGCACATGTGCAGCGTCTGACGTCTCCTAATCACGCAAACACGCCGCTATGCCGCAGCTGCGCAATCTGTACGCCGTACTAGCGGTTCAGCGTGCTCGAAAAAAATGCGTTCGTTTTCCACTTGCGTTGCGCGGCCGGACTTTCGTGCGACCGTACTTCGTATATTGGCCGTCATTGCCCGTCATTTGCTGCTAGTGCGGCCGTGATTATGTGCGCCAGAACGCGCGTTTAAAGTGCGCTGGTCTGACCCCAGCCTCACTCGCCACCAGTCGCCCCACCTAACCCCTACCCAGCCCTTAACTCAACCCCTACACACTCTTAAATTATCAAATACATTTATAAGCAGACATCAGAGCCTAGTGTGAGCAGAGCGAGGAGGTAGCGAAGCTCATCTCCAACCCCTGCCAGTGACAGAGTAGAGTGGATCCAGGGAAGAAATGCTGCCCCCAAAAAATTGCACCAACCAGAACATATTCGGGGTGTGTTTTGAGGTGCCTCCATATATTCAGGGTGTCTTTTTTTGAAGCTCCTTCATATATTCAGGGTGTGCGGGTGTCTTTTTAGGGGCTTCACCATATATTCAGGGTGTGCGGGTGTCTTTTTAGGGGCTTCACCATATATTCAGGGTGTGCGGGTGTCTTTTTAGGGGCTTCACCATATATTCAGGGTGTGGGGGTTTCAGAGCTAAAATATACACCCCTGTGGTTTACAGATTCGTTAGTGTGGGGGTTATTCAGGAAGCTATGTTTGCTGTAGTTGCAACAGCAGCAAATGTCATCGTTTTAACAAAAGGGAAGTTCATGCAGTGGCAGGAGAAGCTTCATTGATGAAACTTATATATTGTTTGGCTTTTCACCGTTACAAAAGTGAAATTCAAAATCTGTTGCTGTTGCAACTGCGCGCACTCTGGCACCTCCTGAGTAACACTGACTTTTTATTACTTTCAACGCCTTTTATATATCTCCACAAATATTTTGGGAAACTAAGAAAGAGAGCTAGTGTGACTAAAATAAGGACTGTCCTTACTGACTAGGAAAACATGGAAGCTGTTTAAGGGAGCAGATGAGAGTGCTAGGAGTTGTGGGAAAGCCCTCACATGAGATGGGGGGGGGGGGTATTGGTTGTATTAAAACGGCAATATGGGTTTCTCTTAGTTTCATTTTTTTAAAGACTTTTAATCAATATATTTTGCAACATTTCAATAAAGTTTCTGATAGAGGTATAGCAGCCTGAGTATTACAGGAACCTATAAAACAATAGGGGTTACTGTATGATGATACTTGCTGCCCTGGCAGTCTTGCACCAAAGGCACAATATCTGGGTGCACTGACACCTTAACCAGATGCATATCTTTTTAATATAGGACCGCAAGGTTCACCCCTGCACTCTTCCACAATACCACAGAGAGGTTACTGTATGAATGCACTTGCTGGCCTGGCACCAAAAGCACAATATCTGGGTGCACTGACGCCTTTAACAGATGCGTATCTTTTTAATATAGGACCGCAAGGTCCACCCCTGCATTCTTCCACAATACCACAGAGGGGTTACTGTATGATAGTACTTGCATGCCTGGCACTAAAGGCACAATATTTGGGTGCACTGCCACTGACGCCTGTTTCAGATTCATATCCTCAGAGGGGTTACGGTGTGACGGCACTGTTGCCGACGCTAAAAGCCCAATTTTAAAGCACCTATTGTTACTTTCATCCAAAGCCTGCATAAGTTTCACAATAATTTAGCCAAAAAAATCACTAAACTTTTTCTGCGCGTCCTAAAATGTCTTTTCATACAGGCTGCCGCCCCAAGCAGTTGTTTACGGATAGATTAAAGGAAAAGCATTTACCGTCATATGAAACGTCATTTTTTTTGTTTTTAAGTGTTTCTATACATCCTAGAAATCCGCCACTTCACGGGCAGGTTATGGGGACCTCCTAGGCACGATATTTGAAGGAATTTTTGTTTTTCATTTTTAACCCTTATTTCATGGAAAACTCACTGTCCCTTTAAAAACGTTTTTTTTTTAACTTTTTGTCCTTGTTTCCTGTCCCCCAGGGCACTACCCGGACCCCCATACACCTTTTAATGGCAAATATGTAGCATATATGCCCTCTTGGAGGCACTCTAAAAAAAACGAATTTTCAGCCCCATTGACTTGCATGGGGTTCAAGTTCGGGTTCGGGTTCGGTCCCGAACTCGGGGAGTGTTCGGCTCATCCCTAAGTCCCATGTCTTTTGACACTATTTTATAGTTTTAATGCAATTTAATACAACAGAATGGTAAGCGCCCGAAATGTGCGATTGCCCAATACCCAGCTAGACCAGAAAGTAATGGTTTCTCCAAACCAAGAACAAACACTTAAGTATGGTACGTATCTGGTCAGCGCGAAAGATGGAACGCAAGGGATATTTGGACAAATCCTGTAGTAGTTTCCTCCGTGGAGGTTCAACATGTGAGAAATAGGAAGACAAAAATACTACATTGGTGCAGTATGCCTCACACAGGGTATACAGAGTGCATATGTTGGAAAAGTATTCACTCACAAATCTAGAGCCCCAACACTGGCTCTGAGCGGGTAATCGCCTTTGGGTTGTTTTTCTAAAAAAAACGAATTTTCAGCCCCATTGACTTGCATGGGGTTCAAGTTCGGGTTCGGGTTCGGTCCCGAACTCGGGGAGTGTTCGGCTCATCCCTAAGTCCCATGTCTTTTGACACTATTTTATAGTTTTAATGCAATTTAATACAACAGAATGGTAAGCGCCCGAAATGTGCGATTGCCCAATACCCAGCTAGACCAGAAAGTAATGGTTTCTCCCAAACCAAGAACAAACACTTAAGTATGGTACGTATCTGGTCAGCGCGAAAGATGGAACGCAAGGGATATTTGGACAAATCCTGTAGTAGTTTCCTCCGTGGAGGTTCAACATGTGAGAAATAGGAAGACAAAAATACTACATTGGTGCAATATGCCTCACACAGGGTATACAGAGTGCATATGTTGGAAAAGTATTCACTCACAAATCTAGAGCCCCAACACTGGCTCTGAGCGGGTAATCGCCTTTGGGTTGTTTTTCTGGAGATGTTTTCAGGTAACCCACTCCTTTTGTCTACAATTCTTCACAGCTCTCTCGATGTGGGAAATGCAAGATAAAGCAGAAACAATCGAAAGAAAAAGCTCCCAAAGGCGATTACCCGCTCAGAGCCAGTGTTGGGGCTCTAGATTTGTGAGTGAATACTTTTCCAACATATGCACTCTGTATACCCTGTGTGAGGCATACTGCACCAATGTAGTATTTTTGTCTTCCTATTTCTCACATGTTGAACCTCCACGGAGGAAACTACTACAGGATTTGTCCAAATATCCCTTGCGTTCCATCTTTCGCGCTGACCAGATACGTACCATACTTAATGCAATTTAAGCCCCTTTTTTCAAGCAAACCAGAGCCGAGAAGTTCTCATTGATGGGGAATATCATACATATTATAATTCTATCCATAAGTGATTAGGGCTGAGATGGTTTATTTTAAGCCGAGTCCATTTACTCTTAGAACTCTTGCGATCTCACGATTGGCATGGATGAGCCATTTTACACTGTACCTAGCTATGTTTTTAACTGCTTACTCCTTTTTTTGTTTATATGCTATCTGGAACTTCAACACCATCTGGGCTAAAGCGATGCCACCCCTTGGGGTCTGCGATCTGTCTCACCCGCCCTGATGCTGCGGGAGTATTTGTATATTGTGTGGGGATATGATCCACGTTAAAGACCATGACATGGGATTTGCAATGGCACATGCGCAAAATGGCCGCGCTGAAAAGAAAACTTCCCGAAACCAGTATGGAACGCGGAAGACGTTGCGGCGCATGCGCAGAGAAGACGGAGTAAGATGGCGACGCACACCGGACGGAATTTTGGATCGATTGGAGACAGGAGTGGATATTGTCTAGTTATTAGTAGGGTATATATACCCCTGATATGTGGTTGTTTAATTTACCAGCTGAGGAAGCTGTTTTAGAACAGCGAAACGCGTCCTGGTACCTATGATTTTATTATTTTATTAAATATTTTAAAGACCACGTCCTGTATCCTGTATTGTTTTTTTCCTTGGATTTTTTTCCCATAAAAAATCCATAGGCGACCCTTCTCAAGCTTGGAAAGCTCCACAAAACGTAAGTTTTGAATTAGCAGAAAAACCTGCAACTTTAAGATTAGAAGGATCTCACACTAGGAAAGCATTTTTTTCTTGCCTCCATTTATGCACTCCACTCGAGGAAAAATTCCAGTCTAAGGTGGGGGTCACCTGCAAACAGGGAGGAAGAAAAAACTACCCAGAGACGATATCCCACTCAGAGCCAGTGCTGGGGCTCCATATTTGTGAGTGGATCTATCATTCATCACCCCACTATATAAAAATTCTGCTGTATTGCACTATGATGTGTTTTTTTTCTATTTGCATCTTATATATAACCATATGATGTGCTGCGGGCTGATTTGAGACATCCGGACTCCAGAGCATTTATTTTGCGCTCACCAGATACGTCTTTTTCTGTTTATATTCTATGGTGTGGGGGAGACCACTACCAACTGGTGTGGCATTGGAGTTTGGGTGGGGACGGTGTGTTGTGTGGCGCTTACCATTTGTTTTATAATTATCTGTTCTCCTCGTTTCAAAGTGTCTATTCGTTTTGACGTAAACTAATGGTTTTTCGGATCCGATATTTCTGTCGATACGATAATTCTGCCAATACGATAATTCTGCCATTGAGATTTCTTATGTTTTACAAGAAGGATACATTGAGATTTCCCATGTTTTACAAGAAGGATAGATTGAGATATCTCTGGTTTCCCGAGAAGGATACATTGAGATTTCTCTGGTTTCCCTGGAAGGATACATTGAGATTTCTCATGTTTTACAAGAAGGATACATTGAGATTTCTCTGGTTTCCCGGGAAGGATACATTGAGATTTGCCATGTTTTACAAGAAGGATACATTGAGATTTCTCATGTTTTACAAGAAGGATACATTGAGATTTCTCTGGTTTCCCGGGAAGGATACATTGAGATTTCCCATGTTTTACAAGAAGGATACATTGAGATTTCTCATGTTTCACAAGAAGGATACATTGAGATTTCTCATGTTTTACAAGAAGGATACATTGATATTTCTCTGGTTTCCCGGGAAGGATACATTGAGATTTCTCATGTTTTACAAGAAGGATACATTGAGATTTCTCTGGTTTCCCGGGAAGGATACATTGAGATTTCTCTGGTTTTCCAGGAAGGATACATTGAGATGGGAATGATACAAAATTACAGAATCAGCTATATAAGAGAAAAATACGATGTCCGAAATTACTGAAATGGAACCGAAATCCGGAATGGAGCCGAAATCACGAATGGAACGAAAATGAATTTCGATTTTACACATTTCTAGTCCATTCGAAAATTCTGAAAAGTTTTCGTTTCGGCTCGGAAATTTGTTCGGATCTGCCGTTTTCGGATCCGAAAAATTTCAGAAAATCAGCCGAATCCGAATGCACGAATCGGGAAATTTCGTGAAAATTCCGAAACCCGAAACGCACATCCCTACTAGATACTATTTTAACCCTTTCGCTGC
Organism: Leptobrachium leishanense; assembly: GCA_009667805.1. Lineage (NCBI taxonomy): Eukaryota > Metazoa > Chordata > Amphibia > Anura > Megophryidae > Leptobrachium > Leptobrachium leishanense. The sequence goes on along the minus strand of CM019066.1, from coordinate 137,523,939 downwards.
TGAGGCTTTTCCCGCCCCTGTGCTGAGCTCATTTTTTACCTGTTTTGCGCATCATGTTTAAACGTGTTTTGAAGGCTTATTTTAGTATATGACATCGACATATTATATATCGTTCTTTCCGTCAGACTCGGTAGATTCATAATATGTCATTATTATATGTATACGTTATGTCATGTTTGTATATTATAACAAAAAATGCAATAAAATATGTATTTTCAATAATTTACAGCGTGTAAAGTGTTTTTTTCCACATTTTAACATGCGAGCAATTGCGGATATATTTTGTATGGGGTGCGCTTGTTAAAAAAATTAGAGATGGGGTCTCGTTACATTTTTTTTTGGGGAAAATGACACCATTTTTAACAAACGCACCGCATACAAAAATCGTTAATGCAGCATCATTGTTCACATTATAATTGAAATGGGAACAATATTGCTGCATTAACAAAACAAAAAAAAAAAAAAAAAGTGTTTATTTTTTTTTTATTATTTTTTTTTTTTAATTTTTTTTTATTTTTATTTTTCTTTTTTTTTTTTTTTTACAATTTTTTTTACTTTCATGTTTGGTATCGTTGGAACGGCCATGCTCTGGCCGATCCAACGATATCAAAATTTAACCCCTAACTGCCACGGATCGGGAGATAGGGAGTTCATTGGAACTCCCTATCTCCACACTTCGTGGCAGTTAGGGGTTAATGCTAGGACTGGCGTCATCGTGCTGCGCACGATGACGCCAGTCCTCTGGGGGAGTTCCCGGAAGCTTGGCCGACATCCAAGATGTCGGCCAGCTCCCGGGAAGGATCGCAAATCGGCGCTTTTCAGCGCCGATTTGCGATCCAGCTCCCCAGGGGTTAATGCCAGGCATCATTTGGAAGGGCAGGCTGTGCCCTTCCAAATGATGCCTGGGTTAAGCCCCTGTGAGCCGCCGATCGGGAGGGAGAGAGGTCCGAAGGACCTCCCCCCCCTCCCTTTCAGGCGCCTCCTCCGCACATGCGGGGGGGCGCCTGAATTATGTGTCATCGCGGGGGCGCGATGACACATAATAATGGCGGCCACTGCTCCGGATGCCGGGCTGACATCCAGGATGTCAGCCCGCACCGGAGGGGCCAGCGATCGGCCGGTACCCGGCCGAACGCTGACCCCAATGCGAGGACGCGCTCAGCGCGTCCTCCGCATACCAGGGGGAATGCTGAGGACGCGCTGAGCGCGTCCTTAGCATTCAAGTGGTTAAAGCATTTTATGATTAAGTGTAGACAAATTGCACTGGAATCTACAATGTAGCCACTATCAGGGTTATTCAAAGAGATCCGAATTGCTGGAGAAAGGTAACCGAACGCTGAAATTCAGCATACGGTTACCTTTCCTGGCCATTCGGCTATTCAGAGAGCAGGCAATTCGCCAAATGTTGGCGAATTGCCTGCACATACGGTGCCTGTTTGAGGGAAGTGAAATCCCCATGGCTTCGGCTATTCAGAGAACACAAACCAGCAGTGAAAGGTTCCTGAAATGCCCTGCCATTCGGTGGTTTAATTCAGCAGGTTTATTCAGGCGAATCCCATAGGCTTCAATGTTAAAAATATTCCCGTTTTAATTCAATATCTAAAAAACCGTTGATTATAATATTCTGCAGTAAAAAGTTTTTTAAGTTTACTTCTTTTTTCTGTAACAGCCCTCTTTATTATCATTCATTGGACCTCATATGTAAATTTCAGACATTTTCACTCAGTAGTTTATTTGCAAACAGCGTTTCACTTTTCAAACATTCAAGCAAACTGTTTTTTAAATTATTCACTCCATTCGTCTGTGGTGTCAGCTTTTTCCGGCGGCTGCGATGCGTGTGATCGGCTCCTATCCGGGTTTCTCTGGCGTTTTCGGCAGGGTTAATCCAGATGTTTTTGCGGATTTTCGGTGTGCCTTCGCCGGGTTTTCCGGTGAGTTGTCGGCGGGTTTGCGGTGACTTTTCCCTGCAATTCGGGGACCCTGTGTTGCTTGCTGAATACACCGCAGGGTCGCCGAAATGGGATTGCCGAATCGAACCGAGTTGAAGAGAACGAAAAGTCACCGAACGTGCAGTGACTTTTCGAATCTCTTTGAATAACCCTGTATGTATAATACCATTAACTAGGGATTATTAACTAAACCAGTGAATATGAGGAACTGTCCTTGGAGGTTTATGTTAAAATAGCCCAGCTTAAGAGTTTTTACAATATTATTCCAATTTTATTTAGTACCAAATATATGTTTAACCCCGTGTAGCGCTCACTCCCGGAGGAGCCGCTGAAAATGAACCACGGGTCAGTCTCCCCGCACTAGGGAATAAATATACTCCAGCACCGTTGTGGATTTTATAAATTATATAGTTTACTGAAGTAAAAGGCATAAAATGAGACACGGTGTTCGTAGATATCTTTACAGTATTTCGTATTGCGGTAAACACGCAGCGGGAAAAAAGAAATGCGAGACTTCGTATTTCTGGAAAACGCGACCGAGCAGAAAAAAATATACAATGATTCGAAATTACGAGAAACGCGCAGCAGAAAATAAAATAAGATGCGAATCTTTTCCCCTTTTTCGGATACTAGGGAGTGAGTCCCGAACAGGTTAAGTCCCGAATTGTGAGTGTATGTGTGTGTTACGGTACCCGGGTACTATTCAACTGGCCAGTGAATCTTTTAAGCGATGTCTTCGACTAGTCAAGTTGGGGCCCTGTGGGTTTCAGAAATAAACAACAGCGTGCTTGAACTTTTGTGGAAAACGGCCTTGGAGGCCTCTCACCCATCCGCTGATCACCCAGGCTCCGTTGGCCCAGGACGTCTCTCCGCTTGTCTCCGCGCTGGGATACCGGCTATTGGATCAATATTCATGCTTTCTGTGTTCTGGCCCGGACTTGTCCAGCTACCGCCTGCTCTCCCATCCGTTGGACTCGCGGTACTCCTTACTCGGGGTCCTCAGCTTGTCTGGAATACACTCGGTGGTGATGGCCGATGGGTAAGGCTCCTTCTGGCAACGCAGGATAACCCCACTCGATTCCTGATAGGCCACACTTGCGCTCCGGCCTGGTCACGATTCCGCTCAGCAGCACTGCGTCCTCTTCCATGCACTCCCTGGCGCGCTCTGGCGCGTTCTCCACGAGGCTCAGGATGTACAGCGTCCTGTGTCCCACCCACTTCCTGTCTGTTTGCAAAGCACGCCGGGAAATGTAGTCCCAATGTTCAGTGTCTCTGATCGCGATTGTCTCCCTCCGGTGGCCAAAAATAGGTACTGCCACAGTCAGATTTAAACACAGCGCTACACCCGTCTTTACACAAATTAATAATGTTGCACTGTAAAAGAAAATGTGCTCTCTAGAACTCAGTGAAGTGCTATATTTCAAAAGGAACTTTATCCATTTAAATGTCGCATGAGAAGCCCTTTTATAATAGTTCATAAACTGTATTACGGCAGTGTTAAGGCTGAGGTCAGATGAACGCAGTGCGATCGTGCGTGCAGCCGCACTCTATCACAGCCGTAGTAGCAGGAAATGATGGCCAATGACGGGCAATATACGAAGTACATTGCGCAACGCATGCGGCAAACAAACGCATTTTTTCGAGAACGTGATACTGCTAGTACTGACGTACAGAGTGCGCTGTGTCCGCTAGCGGCGTGTGTGCGTGATTCGGAGACGTCAGACGCTGCTAATGTCCGGCCAACATAATGTCCAGACGCAAAAAGTGTTTTATTGATGATCCGTACAAAATCACGGACGAAAATGCGCATCGTATGACCGCTATCGTGTATTCCGTGAAAAAATACGTCCATTCGTTTGAACGCACTTTTTCACGGACAACGCGAAAAATTTGTTAGTCTGACCCTAGCCTAAAAGTTATACACAAACATGTTGGAAGCTTACATTAATGCATTTGTTTGGGTGAACACGATTCTCGTGTTATATGTAAATATGAAATGTTGAGAAGTCTAATATGGCACATGCATCCTTCTTGCCTGGTTCCCTCTAGATACACCTATGGCCAAAGATTTTGGTTACGAAAGGATTCAGAATCTGATGGATTTTAGATTCTGATATTTCCTATTCAGACCGATCTAACAATATTGTACTGCTTTGGGAATTTCAGAAGTACGCATATATATTTTCCCTATACCCCTCTAAACTATGGGAGAGTTTGATAGGGCAAGGTAATTCATTCCACAGGTCAGGAGCTGCCCTTGCAAAGTCTTGGAGGCGAGAGTTGGCAGTGCAGGTGTAGACAGAGGACAGACGGATATCGCCCGCTGACCAGAGTTGTCTAGACAGGACGTGCTTGCAGAGTAATGAAGACATGTAAGGGAGGTCAAATTATTGAGCAATTTGAATGTGAGCATTAGCGTTTTCTTTCGTTTAGTTTCATTTCGGATTTTTTTCGTCCTGTTTTTCTTTTTTCCTTTCGGGTCGTTCGTTATTTTACCGCGATCCATAATTTCGGACCAATCCGAAATGTCGGGTAATGACAAATCATTTTCGGATCGCTTCGTTTTCTGTTTTTATGAGCTATTTCATTTTTCGGATCACTTCTCTTTTTGTTTTTATATGTAATTGCGGACAGCCGTTATTTCATATTTCGGATCACTTGGTTTTTCATTTTTATGTGTTATTCTGCATTTTGGGTTGATTTGTATTTCTTTTTTATGAGTTATTTAGTTTTTTATTAGCTATATCAGAATGTGAAGTAGATTACTACCAATAAAATGAAAATACCAGCCTTCAACCGTTTATTTTTTGTAACTACTGCAGCAAAAAGTTTCTTTACTTATTTAATTTTTAGGATTTTTGAGTTTATTTTTGGGATATTTTGGGTGAAATTTTAAGTTTCCTAACTTATTTTGAAGAAACTAGGCTTTTTCCCCCATAGGTTTCAATGTAAAAAAATATTCACGTTTTTATTAAATATTTCTTAAACCGTTTATTTTTTTCACTTGTAGCAAAAAGTCTCTATTTATTTTTAGTATTTCTTAGGCACTTTGGGGATTTTTTGGGTGAAATTTTATTGTTCCTAATTTATTTTGGCTTTTTTCCGTTCTGCAATGAATTGAATAGATGCAATGAATTGAGTAGATCATACCGAGCCATCTGGATTGGCGGCTGTACAGCACGTGAGTGTGGTTTTTGCATTTCTATATATAGATACACACTACAGTACTCTACTATATTTATTCATTCACCCGAGACACCATCTGTATACCCTGATCTGGATCAACCAAGCTCAAGAATCGATCTGATGGGAGGAGCCCCCCCAAAGAGGCTCAGACGTGTACAGCTGGAGTCTTGAAGGCGCCACCTTTGTGAGTGATACTCCTATAGCTTATGTGTCGCATAATTTTTTCTCTGGTATGGGTACCTATTGCGTGATTAGTTTTCTTCTCATTTTTTTACAGGTACCAGTGTTTTGAAGCCATCTTGGGACAATATTCATGAAGTAGAATATAACGACTCTATTGTTTCAATATCATTCATCCCTATATTTTTTCATCCGTCGAACAATAACGCGCATAAACGGACGCGCACAAATGTTCGCGCAGCAACGTTGCGCGCAGAAATCAGTGTGCGGACTTGATGTAACTTAGATGAAGATCAGAGCACATTTTATGACCAATTCGTGCAAAACTCCACGTAATCCCAAAGCAGGACCAGCCCAAGACAATGTGCTGCCTGGAGCGAAGGATGAAATGCTGCCCCCCCCCCCAAAAAAAAAACCACGCAGCGCGTATGAGCGTATCACAGTGCGCCACAGCAATAAAATTCAAACACTCATACACACCGTACATTAGAATTTTCTTGTTGTGGAGCTCTGTGATACAGTAATGTGAGGTGTATATAACTGAGCCCAGCGTCACATACCCAGCAGTGCCCAGCGTCACATACCCAGCCGTGCCAAGCGTCACATACCCACATACCCAGCAGAGCCCAACGTCACATACCCAGTGTCACATACCCAGCAGTGCCCAGCATCACATACCCAGCAGTGCCCACACATGGGTATTTTGCCCCAGCTCACACATGGATATATTTGCCCCCACGCTCACACATGGATATATTTGCCCCCAGGCTCACTCATGGATATATTTGCCCCCAGGCTCACTCATGGATATATTTGTCCCCATGACTCACACATGGAAATATTTGCCCCCAGGCTCACTCATGGATATATTTCCCCCCCGGCTAACACATGGATATATTTGCCCCCAGGCTAACACATGGATATATTTGCCCCCAGACTCACACATGGATATATTTGCCCCCAGGCTCACACATGGATATATTTGCCCCAGGCTCACTCATGTATATACAAAAGATATAGGGGCGCTGGGGTGGCAAGTGGTGGGGGAGATGGTCACACGGGAATGGAGTAGTATGGCAGCTGTATTCTCTATGGGCCTTTCCCAAAAACCCAAAGAAGTTCAAATACTATAGAGAGAAAAGAGAAAAGCGCCTATACAGAACCCCACAACCGTGGGAGGCTAACAGCACAAAGACACACCTAATACACAATAGCAGTGAGTATTGGGTACAACAGGATACAATTACCCTATATATATTCGTGTGCAGGGCTGGCTGGTATATCATGGTGATTATGCAGATACATGTAAAAAAAGAAGAAACACATATATGGCGTAGTATGTCTATACACGTGGAGCAAAAAATAAGTTTGTGGGGAGAATACACTCACATATGATAGAGCCCATAAACTCAAGGCTCAATATGGATGCAGTGGGTCTCTTCAGGGATGACCCCGTCCCGTCTTTATACGATTCCAAGGATCACTCGCATCAACCATATATAGGAGATATAAACACAAGGAGCTCAGGTATGGATAACCACGATCTGGCACTGCTTAGAAGGAACTGTTGGTTTTTAAAAGACCTTCACCAGACCGCGCCCCCCTCTCAAGCCGCACCTCATGCAGCCACCTCCCTGCCTGTTTCAATTTAAACCGGGCCTTGGTGAGCGAACAGCATCAGACATGCTGCCGTCAAGCACACCGGAAAGGCTGGAAGCCCCCAATGTTACAGTACCCCCTTCTCCACGGGAGGCCACCGGACGACCAACAGGACAAGTGGCAGGATGACCACCGGGGCGAGTGGCAGGACGACCACCAGGGCGATCGGGGTGCTGTCATGCCTCGGCGGCACTTACCAACCCGGCGCCCCTCCTCGCGGCTCCGGGGTCGGCATCTCCTCCATCTCCGGTTTCTGCGCTGTATGCGCACGCGCCGCCGGCAGTTCCAATATTAGCTTCCCCGGCGGCTTGACGTCACCACACACCATGTGACCTCTATGGACCAATCGGCTGACAGGGCGCCAGATTTAAACCTGCTTCTTCCATTCCTCAGTGCCCTTTCGTGGTTCTGCTAGTCTGACCCTTAAGCGCTCATTTATATTCACTCTCTACGTATTTCTGTGTATGACCCGGCTATCTATCTCGACTTGTGTACCTCTATACTCCTTGACTTGGCTATTGTTACTCGACTCCGTTTTTTCCTATACCTTTATTAGGTTTAGTATTATTATACGAACCTTGCTCTTCTGTATTTACACCAGCCACTCTAAGGACTGGTTCCTGTCCTCCTCGTGCGTTCCTGCCTTATAGGTTCACCTCCTGTGATTGTGGCACCCAGCCATTCTAAGGACTTGTATCGCATTGTGTTTTCTCCGTATACTGGCACTGCCGTTAGTACCCCCTTGTTCTTAAGTGTGTTGGTCTGATAACGGTGTACTCTTCACTATTGCTTTAACCCAGCCATATCAAGGACTGGTAGCTGTGGCGCTCGAGTCTCCTGTTGTCTCTCAGGGCTACCGCTTTAGACCCTCGGGTACGTGAGTGTGCCTGACATCACGAAAGGGCCATGGACCTTGCAGGGACCGCTCAGCAACTTTCTGGTCTTGAAAGCCGTTTGGAGGATCAAGATCACCGTCTTGATCAGTTCGCTCAGGCCCTCCAAACTCTGCTTAACCGTACTGCCCCTACACAGGTAGAGGTTTCACCTCCAGTGAATCCGCCTCCTTCTGAACCTTTCTCTGTGCCTACCTCGTATCCTAACTTACTACCTCCGGTACGTTACGGAGGCGATCCTAACGCCTGTAGAGGTTTTTTGAATCAGATTTCCATCCACTTTGAATTAACCCCATGGTCTTACCCTACTGATCGTGCTAAAATCACTTTTGTCATCAACCATCTTACTGACAAAGCGTTACGTTGGGCTAACCCTCTTTGGGAAACCGATAAACCCATTGTATATAATTACCGTGAATTCATGTCAGCCTTTCGTAGAGTGTTTGACCCTCCGGGGCGTAAGACCAATGCTGCCAAATCTTTATTGCGCTTGCGCCAGGGTACTAAATCCCTGGGTGATTATGCACTAGAATTCAGATCCTTGGCGTCTGAATTAAATTGGAATAATGAGGCTTTGGTAGCCGTTTTTTCTGAGGGATTAAACGATGAGTTGCAGGACGAGGTAGCAGCCAGAGATCTCCCAGAGGAGCTAGAGGATTTAATAACTTACTTGTCCTACATTGATGAACGCCTTCGCCATCGTAGAAACACGAAAGAGAGGTCTAAGAAACCACTTGTTAGGCCGCTTCCCCGATTTTCTGTACCTTTACTCCCTGAGTCTCATCCCCCCCCGAACCTATGCAATTGGATAGCACCAAACTCCCCGACAGTGAAAGACAACGCCGACGACGTGAGGGTTTATGCTTGTATTGTGGATTAGGGGGCCACTTACTTAAGGGCTGCCCCAAACGTCCCCAAGTTCCTCCGGGAAACTCTCATGCCTAAGTGCCTTTAGGGGACAGCTCTTGGGCATTTTTCCTTCGTCCCCCAAACTAGAAAATAGACTCCGGGTTCCGGTTACTCTATCCTGGGAGAGTTCCCGTAACCCGGTACAGCTCTATGCTTTAGTCGACTCTGGTGCTGCCGATAACTTTATCGACATAGGTTTTGCTCGTAAACATGCTATACCCCTTGTTGAAAAGAAAACACCATTACTTGTACAAGCCATTGATGGCAGACCCCTCGAAACCCCTTTTGTTTTGTTCGAAACTCAGAACATTTCTGTTGGGATAGGACTTTGTCATAAAGAAAGTATGTTCTTCCATGCCATTACTTCTCCTTCCTACCCTATCGTACTGGGTTACCCTTGGTTAACCCGTCATAACCCTGTTATTGACTGGCGAGCTCGTCAGATCGCGAGGTGGGATAATGATTGTATGGCTTCCTGTATTGAGATTCCCCTATCCGTCAATGTCTTGAATATACCTACAGCCCCACCTCTGACGACTACCATTCCTATCCCATACTCTGACTTGGCACCCGTATTCGACAAAAAGGAGGCCGATAGGCTACCCCCACATCGTTCTTACGATTGCGCTATCGACCTTCTTCCTGGTACTACGCCTCCTAAAGGGGCTGTCTATCCTTTGTCTGTTAAAGAGCATAAAGTTTTGGAGGAATATATCACTGATTCTCTGAAGAAAGGGTTTATTCGTCCTTCCTCCTCTCCCGCTGGGGCAGGATTTTTTTTTGTTCAGAAAAAGGAGGGTGATCTCAGACCCTGCATTGATTATCGAGGGTTGAACAAGATCACCGTTAAAAATGCCTACCCCATTCCACTCATCCCCGAGCTGTTTGACCGCCTGAAACACTCCAAAATATTTTCCAAATTGGATCTCAGAGGAGCGTACAATTTGATTCGAATCAAACACGGGGATGAGTGGAAAACCGCGTTCAACACTAGGTTAGGGCATTACGAATACCTAGTTATGCCCTTTGGTTTATGCAACGCCACAGCAGTCTTTCAGGCGTTTATCAATGATGTATTACGAGAATATACTTCCTGTTTTGTCGTGGTCTACCTCGATGATGTATTGATACATTCTCCTGATTTGAAAACCCACCATATACACGTACGACTTGTCTTATCTAAGCTATTGGCCAACGGTCTCTACTGTAAACTTGAAAAATGCTTATTTGACGTCCAACAAGTACAATTCTTGGGGTATGTTATCTCTTCTTCTGGCTTCATGATGGATCCCAAAAAACTGGAAGCCATCGTTCATTGGCCTCTTCCCAAGGGCCTCAAGGCCATTCAAAGATTTATTGGCTTCTCTAATTATTATAGACGATTTATTAAGGGTTTCTCGTCCATTATTGCACCCATTACAACATTGACGAAAAAGGGGAGCGACACTCAGAATTGGCCCTCCATTGCCCTGGAGGCTTTTGAAAGGTTAAAAACGGCCTTTTCCTCTGCTCCCATCCTCCACCACCCTGATCCCAATAGACCCTTCGTTTTAGAAGTTGACGCGTCAGAAACTGGGGTAGGAGCTGTATTGTCCCAACGTCCAGCTGACGGCAAGTCTATGCAACCCTGTGGTTTTTATTCCAGAAAATTGTCCTCCACCGAGGCCCGTTACGACATTGGGGACAGGGAATTGTTAGCCATTATATTGGCCTTAAAAGAATGGCGCCACCTCTTGGAGGGGTCCACCTGTCCGTTTTCCATTATCACGGACCATAAAAATTTGATATACCTGTCCGAAGCCAAACGGTTGAATCCCAGACAAGCCCGATGGGCTCTCTTTCTTACCCGATTTGATTTCATCATTTCTTACAGACCCGGGTCTAAAAATGTTAAAGCCGATGCACTCTCCAGACAACACGAAACCCTATCCACTCAAGTATCAGTACCAGTTCCCATAGTTCCCAAAGGGAAGATCTTAGCCTCCCTGAGTACACAGGTCGAATCTCCTTTCTGGAATCTCTTATTATCTAAGCAGTCTCTAGCACCTCCGTCTACCCCTCCCAACAAACTATTTGTTCCATCCGTAGAGGTACCTACTGTATTACGCCTCTTTCATGAGTCTAAATTCGCTGGACATTTCGGGGTAAAAAGGACTCTAGACCTGATCAAAAGAGACCTTTGGTGGCCTACTCTTCACAAGGATGTGAAAGACTACGTGACCACCTGTTTAGTTTGTACCCGTTCCAAACCCTCCCGCCTTAGCCCTACTAGTCTTCTCCAGCCTCTACCTGTCCCTGAGCGTCCATGGTCTCATGTAGCTATGGACTTCCTGGTAGATTTAACCCCTTCTCTTGGCCATACTGTGATTTTTGTGGTTGTGGATCGCTTTTCTAAAATGGCACATTTTATTCCTTTAAAGAAACTCCCCTCCTCAAGTGAACTAGCACAGATTTTCACCAAAGAAATATTCAGACTTCATGGTATCCCGAACGTCCTGGTCTCTGACCGCGGTTCTCAGTTTATCTCTAGGTTTTGGAGAGGGTTCTGTCACCAGTTGGGTGTCAAACTGTCCTTTTCTTCCGCGTACCACCCGCAGACGAACGGATTGGCCGAAAGAACCAATCAGACACTTGAAACTTATTTAAGATGTTTTATTTCTGACGCACAAGATGATTGGGTTACTCTATTACCATGGGCGGAGTTTGCATATAATAATGCCACATCACAGTCTACCAAGTATTCTCCTTTTGAAACGGTCACTGGTATGCACCCCACCATTTTTCCATCCGCGTTCTCACCCCAGAACATTCCTGCCCTGGAGGAACACCTAGGCAATCTCCGTGTTATTTGGGAAAAAAACAGGTTGAATCTTGAGTCCGCTTCCTTGATTCAGAAGCGGTTGGCTGATCGGAAGCGCAGACCTCCACCAGTTTACCATGTAGGTGACAGGGTTTGGCTCAGTACACGCCACATTTGTTTGAAGGTTCCCTCCATGAAATTCGCACCTCGATTTATCGGCCCGTATAAGATACTCCGATGTATCAATCCCGTGGCTTACGCACTGCAATTACCCGTCTCTTTGCGTATTCCGAACTCCTTTCATGTCTCTTTATTGAAACCGCTCTCGTGCAACCGTTTTACTCGCCCTGACTCTCCTCCTCCGCCTCCTGTGGTGGTGGACGGGACTCCCGAATATGAAGTCGAATCCATTCTGGATTCTCGTCGTTCTCGTCATCGGTTGCAATATCTGGTTCATTGGAAGGGCTATGGTCCCGAGGATCGCACATGGGTTGCGTCGCGTGACGTTCATGCTCCCCGATTGGTCTCCGCCTTTCATCGTCGTTTTCCTGGTCGCCCGGCTCCTGGCCGCCCGGTGGGCGTTCCTCACGGTGGGGGTGCTGTCATGCCTCGGCGGCACTTACCGACCCGGCGCCCCTCCTCGCGGCTCCGGGGTCGGCATCTCCTCCATCTCCGGTTTCTACGCTGTATGCGCACGCGCCGCCGGCAGTTCCAATATTAGCTTCCCCGGCGGCTTGACGTCACCACACACCATGTGACCTCTATGGACCAATCGGCTGACAGGGCGCCAGATTTAAACCTGCTTCTTCCATTCCTCAGTGCCCTTTCGTGGTTCTGCTAGTCTGACCCTTAAGCGCTCATTTATATTCACTCTCTACGTATTTCTGTGTATGACCCGGCTATCTATCTCGACTTGTGTACCTCTATACCCCTTGACTTGGCTATTGTTACTCGACTCCGTTTTTTCCTATACCTTTATTAGGTTTATTATTATTATACGAACCTTGCTCTTCTGTATTTACACCAGCCACTCTAAGGACTGGTTCCTGTCCTCCTCGTGCGTTCCTGCCTTATAGGTTCACCTCCTGTGATTGTGGTACCCAGCCATTCTAAGGACTGGTATCACATTGTGTTTTCTCCGTATACTGGCACTGCCGTTAGTACCCCCTTGTTCTTAAGTGTGTTGGTCTGATAACGGTGTACTCTTCACTATTGCTTTAACCCAGCCATATCAAGGACTGGTAGCTGTGGCGCTCGAGTCTCCTGTTGTCTCTCAGGGCTACCGCTTTAGACCCTCGGGTACGTGAGTGTGCCTGACAGGTGCGAGGCATGGAACGCCCTGACCAACCTAGAGGCAGACATGTTGGAAGCCGGAATCCAGGACTGGTCCTCCGGATCATAACCCACCCAATCGACCAAGTACTGCAGAGCACCCCTGAACAGCCTAGAATCCAGAACTTTCCTAACCTCATACTCCGTTTCTCCATCAACCTGAACAGGTGGAGGAGGAGGAACGACCCACGTGTACCTGTTACACAACAAAGACGTTGTGCAAACGAAGATGTCTAGGAAGGGCAAGAGCATAAGCCACAGGGTTAACGCGGCAAATGATCTTGTATGGACCGATAAACCGAGGTGCCATTTTCATAGAAGGCACCCGCAACTTCACGTTCCTAGTGGACAACCAAACTCTATCCCCCACGTTGTAGGAAGGAGCTTGTAACCTATGCCTGTCAGCCTTGCGTTTCTGGACAGCAACATTGCGCTCCATGTTTTCGCGAATCTGTCTCCAAATATCCTGTAGTTGTGTGACATGTTCATCGAGAGCCGGGATGGCCTGTTCAGCAAACTGAAGCGGTAGAGCCGGAGGGAAAAAAACATAGATACCAGAAAAAGGAGAGTGGCCAGTGGTCTCGTTAACGGCGTTATTATGTGCATACTCAGCCCAGGGCAGCAACTCCGACCAATTGTCTTGTTGTTGTGTGGTAAAGCAACGTATGTACTGCTCGAGACCCTGATTTGCCCTCTCTGTTGCCCCATTGGTTTGTGGATGATATGCTTAAGAGAAGGCCAGATCGTAATGTCACGGTTCCTGGATCCCACCACGCAGTCCTTAAAGCCCAACACTCCACAGAGCCAAAAAACTACCAACAGGGTAGCCGTAAAGGAATCCCTAACTGTCTGGTCCTTAAAAATTGGCCAGGTATATGTATACTAGCTAGACAGAAAGAGTTAATCAAAGACAATGTCGTAATACAAAACCAGGTCAGCAACACGGGGTAGTCAGACGAGCCCGAATCAGGAATACAGAATATAGAATAGTCAAATGGAATAGCCGGGTCGATATCAGTGCAGAAGCGTAGTACAAGGAAATAGTCTAGGGCAACGGAAGGCAGAGTAGTCAGAAAACAAGCAGAGGTCAATAACAGGTTAAATCACGAGAGAATTCAGGTACAAGGAGCTCAGGTATGGATAACCACGATCTGGCACTGCTTAGAAGGAACTGTTGGTTTTTAAAAGACCTTCACCAGACCGCGCCCCCCTCTCAAGCCGCGCCTCATGCAGCCACCTCCCTGCCTGTTTCAATTTAAACCGGGCGTTGGTGAGCGAGCAGCATCAGACATGCTGCCATCAAGCACACCGGAAAGGCTGGAAGCCCCCAACGTTACACTGTGCAATTCACTGGCTCCGTATACGCACTTGGGTGCAAATTGGGATACACCAATCCCCTTTAGAGACAAAGAAATCCTTCACTCTCCAGTAGATGAATAAAAAAATTTAATAAAACCTTAAAATAAAACCAAAACGCGTTTCACTGCTACAGCAGCTTCATCAGTTGGTATAAAAAAATCAAATAAGCCAGTAAGCATAATTAGTACATATATATAATGCTCATAATCACACTTGCAGGTGTAGTGCATGACGGAACGCCAGGTCCACCTCCTCGTGCGGTCCACCCTGGCTCCTGGTACTTCCTCCCGTCGCTCTACCTTCAACGTCACGGGGTCCTTCTCCCCTGCGTTCGTTCGGGCGCATGCGCCGAAGATTCCGCCGGCAGATACTCCTCCCCTCATGTGTCCACTCCGGGGTTCTCCTACCCCATGTCCCAAGTCCGCCATTTTGGAAAATCCCTTTGCCCTTACGATCATTCCACAGGGCTCTGTATGCAGAATCAATCAAATCTATTTCTCAGGACGGCAATCTGTGGACAATAATAAGGGCATGTGCGTACCCATAGAGCACTTGGCCCGCACACATGGACAACACACAAAAGAAAGAGGGAGTTATAAAATCATCTCGCTCTAATATAGACAAACAAATCTTATCAGATAATGACATAGTTTGGTGGCCACTAACCATATAGTTGTATCATATCACATAATCAAATGGCCAAATATTATGGAAGGGGCATATAGGTGCCTACTGTGCCCATATTACCACACATATATTACATATGTAGGGGAAATCCCATGTTTCTATCCTAATTTCTATGAAACGTACTAGAGGTTGCTGTCCAATGATGGGCAACAACTAGTACAATCCATTAATCCAATATTCCAATATACACATACACTACAGAAGTGAGAGATCAAATGCATCCCTAGGCTGGTATATACTTGTGCATTCAAAAACTTATCCAATGAGTAAATAGGTTGAAAAGTGAGATACAATGTAAAAAAAGAAAAAAAGAGAGAGACAAAATGGACTATAAAAAATGACGCACTTCAAAATCGCTATTCAGGCCAGCAGGAATCAGGGTGCCATATTCAAATATTAATCTCATTTCCTCCTTAGCTAGAGTAAGATCCAGGCCCCTCCCCCTCCAGCTTCTTTTGACTTTTTTAAGAATACAGAACTCTAGGCCCGTTGGATCTTGTGCATGTAGTTCTTTAAAATGCAAGGATAGGCCATGTAATTCACAACCCTTTCTTATGTTACGGAGATGTTCCCCCAATCTTATTGTCAGAGGTCTGGATTTCCTCCCGATATAGTGTAGTCCACATGGGCATGTAAGACAATATACCACATATTTGGTTGCACAGTTATATACACCTCTAATATGTACAACCCTGCCACCGATCTTCAAATCATGAACTTTTCTTACTCCATAATTGTTTTTACAACCTTGGCATTTGCCGCATTTATAGAAGCCAATCCCGGACTCCCAACATATTTGTTCCTTTCTTCCCTTTATCTTTAAAAGCACTGCTCACTATGATGTCCTTAATGTTTCTCGCCCCCCTACAGATAAAGCGTGGTTTGGTAGGGATAATCTCCCGTAAAACCGGATCCTGTCTTAAGATCTCCGAATACTGGCGGACTATTCCCCTAATGCCCTTATTACCTACACTATAAATTGAAAATGAAAGGTACCCCATACTGATTATAATCCAGTTCTCTTTTATGGGGTTTGTATTTAATCAGGGTCTGCCTATCCACAGTTTGTACCTACTCCACAATATTTTTAAGGACATCCCCGTCATAACCCTTATCAATAAAATCTCTAGACAACCTATCCGCCTGTTGTTGGTACTCATTTAGCTCTGTACAATTACGCTTAATCCTTAACATTTGCCCCCGTGGGATCCCCTCAAGCCAACATGATAGATGCCCACTATTTAGATCGATAAAACTATTAACATCCGTGGCCTTGAAATGGGTGCGAGTTTGCAGCCTCCCCTCTTTGATATATATTTCTAAATCCAAAAAATTTACAGTAGCTGTACTCCAGGTAAATTACAATTTAATACACCAATCATTGGTGTTCAGATGATCCATATATGCTTTTAAGCTATCCTCCGTTCCCCTCCAAATGATGAGTACATCATCGATATACCTCTTGTAAAGGGCAAGGTCCTGCGCCCAGCCATGCGAACCATAGACCCACTGGGATTCCCAGTGGGCCATGAAAAGGTTCGCATAGCTGGGCGCGAACCTCGCTCCCTAGCCGTACCTCTTTTCTGTAAAAAGAACCTCTCATTGAAGGAAAAATAATTATTCTCTAGAACCGTCAGAATACCCTCTACTGTGTATAGAAAATGGGTCACCGCCTCACATCCTCTGTGGTGAGGTATTATAGTATACAAGGATTCAACATCGCCTGTAACCAACCAAAATTCGGGTTGCTATTTTATTTGTTTCAGGTCTTGAAGAACGCTAATGCTATCCTTAAGATGGGAAGGGCCTGTGGACACTATAGGCTGTAACAATTGATCAAGATATTCTGATATCCTACTAGAGTCACCGTCAATGCCCACTATAATAGGTCTCCCAGGGGACAGGTGGCACTTTTATGTAGCTTAGGAAGCCAATAAAACACTGGGATACGTGGGTGGGGGACTTTTAGATACTCATACTCCCGCTCATTCAGAATACCCTCGACTTTACCCTTTTTTAAAAATATATCAAATACGTTAGCAATTTTTTCTGTAGGGTCACCATTCAATGCCTCATATGTTCCCTTGTCACCCAATATTCTATCGGCCTCTGTTACATATGGATATATTTTCCCCCAGGCTCACTCATGGATATATTTGCCCAGGGCCGGTGCAAGCATTTTTGTCTAGTCAGGCGAAGGTGCGTTTTGGTGCCCCCCCATCCGTGTCATGTCAAGCCAATCAGGATAGAGGTGCCATAATAATCTCTATATATGCACACATACATATATACACACTCTAGTGTCGCACCGATACCACTTTAAGACCGAGTACAAGTACCAATACGTTTTTTCAGGTATTCACCAATATCATGCCCACTCAGATACATATATACAGACCAGAACATGTCCAGATAAATATATATATACACACAGAGACCTCAGACCAGAACATGTCCAGATATATATATATATTGCCCCCAGCTCACAAGGGTATATATATTGCCCCCAGCTCACATGGATATATATTATATAGCCCCAGCTCACAAGGGTATATTTGCCCCCAGCTCACATATGGGTATATTTACCACAGCTCACACATGGGTATATTTGTCCCCAGAGCTCACACATGGGTATATTTGCCCCAGCTCACATATGGATATATTTGCCCCAACTCACATATGGGTATATTTGCCCCAACTCACATATGGGTATATTTGTCCCAGCTCACACATGGGTATATTTGCCCCCTGCTCACATATGGGTATATTTGCCCCAACTCACATATGGGTATATTTGTCCCAGCTCACACATGGGTATATTTGCCCCCAGAGCTCACACATGGATATATTTGCCCCCAGAGCTCACACATGGGTAAATTTGCCCCCAGCTCACATCATTCTTCCCCTCAATTAATTTCACCCCCTCAATTCATTCTCCCCCTCAATTCCTCCACCCCTTCAATTCATTCTCCCCTTTAATTCATTTCATACCCCTGCTCACACGCGCACATCACCCCTGATCACACATCACTCCTGCTCACACACAACACACATCACCCCTGCTCACACACATCACCCCTGCTCACACACATCACCCTGCTCACACACACACATCACCCCTGCTCACACACACACATCACCCTGCTCACACACACACATCACCCCTGCTCACACACACACACACACACATCACCCCTGCTCACACACACACACACATCACCCCTGCTCACACACACACACACACATCACCCCTGCTCACACACACACATCACCCCTGCTCACACGCACACATCACCCCTGCTCACACGCACACATCACCCCTGCTCACACATCACCCCTGCTCACACATCACCCCTGCTCACACATCACCCCTGCTCACACGCACACATCACCCCTGCTCACACACACATCACCCCTGCTCACACACACATCACCCCTGCTCACACACACATCACCCCTGCTCACACGTCACCCCTGCTCACACGCACACATCACCCCTGCTCACACATCATCCCTGCTCACACATCATCCCTGCTCACACATCACCCCTGCTCACACATCGCCCCTGCTCACACATCACCCCTGCTCACACACACACATCACCCCTGCTCACACGCACACATCACCCCTGCTCACACATCACCCCTGCTCACACATCACCCCTGCTCACACATCACCCCTGCTCACACGCGCACATCACCCCTGCTCAGACATCACCCCTGCTCACACACACATCACCCCTGCTCACACACACATCACCCCTGCTCACACATCATCCCTGCTCACACATCATCCCTGCTCACACATCACCCCTGCTCACACACATCACCCCTGCTCACACACATCACCCCTGCTCACACACATCACCCCTGCTCACACACACACCACCCCTGCTCATACATCACCCCTGCTCACACACACACACCACCCCTGCTCATACATCACCCCTGCTCACATACATCACCCCTGCTCACACACACCACCCCTGCTCACACGCACACATCACCCCTGCTCACACGCACACATCACCCCTGCTCACACGCACACATCACCCCTGCTCACACACACATCACCCCTGCTCACACACACATCACCCCTGCTCACACGCACACATCACCCCTGCTCACACATCACCCCTGCTCACACACACACATCACCCCTGCTCACACACACACATCACCCCTGCTCACACATCACCCCTGCTCACACATCACCCCTGCTCACACGCGCACATCACCCCTGCTCAGACATCACCCCTGCTCACACACACATCACCCCTGCTCACACACATCACCCCTGCTCACACACACATCACCCCTGCTCACACACACATCACCCCTGCTCACACACATCACCCCTGCTCACACATCACCCCTGCTCACACACATCACCCCTGCTCACACACATCACCCCTGCTCACACACACACCACCCCTGCTCATACATCACCCCTGCTCACACACACACACCACCCCTGCTCATACATCACCCCTGCTCACACACACATCACCCCTGCTCACACACACATCACCCCTGCTCACACACACACATCACCCCTGCTCACACATCACCCTGCTCACACATCACCCCTGCTCACACACACATCACCCCTGCTCACACGCACACATCACCCCTGCTCACATCACCCCTGCTCACACGCACACATCACCCCTGCTCACACGCACACATCACCCCTGCTCTGCTCACACGCACACATCACCCCTGCTCACACGCACACATCACCCCTGCTCACACGCACACATCACCCCTGCTCACACGCACACATCACCCCTGCTCACACACGCACACATCACCCCTGCTCACACACACCATCACCCCTGCTCACACACACATCACCCCTGCTCACATCACCCCTGCTCACACGCACACATCACCCCTGCTCACACGCACACATCACCCCTGCTCACACGCACACATCACCCCTGCTCACACGCACACATCACCCCTGCTCCAGGGCTCGAGTCGAGCGGGAACGCGCAGGAACGGCGTTCCCGCACTTTTCCCACAGCGGGAACGCTGCGGGAACGCAGCGTTCCCGCTGTGGCCCGAGCCCGAACGCCGCCGCCGCCGCACATTGCCGGCGGCCGGCGTGCTTCCTGTTACAAGGGCCAGCTGACAGGAGGTGGAGCCGCTCGCCTGGCTGTTTCATAGTTCCCAGGCGAGCGGCTGCACTTCCTGTCAGCGGCCACTGAAGCAGGAAGCACGCGGCTGCTGGCAATGTGGAGAAGCAGCAGCAAAGGTGAGCTGGGGGGCAGTATCCCTGAGACCTGGGGGGCAATATCCATGAGACCAGGGGGGCAATATCCATGAGACCAGGGGGGCATTATCCATGAGAGCTGGGGCAATATCCATGAGAGCTGGGGCAATATCCATGAGACCTGGGGCATTATCCATGAGAGCTGGGGCAATATCCATGAGAGCTGGGGCAATATCCATGAGAGCTGGGGCAATATCCATGAGAGCTGGGGCATTATCCATGAGACCTGGGGCAATATCCATGAGAGCTGGGGCAATATCCATGAGAGCTGGGGCAATATCCATGAGAGCTTGGGCATATCCATGAGAGCTGGGGCATTATCCATGAGAGCTGAGGCAATATCCATGAGAGCTGGGGCATATCCATGAGAGCTGGGGTCATTATCCATGAGAGCTGGGGCATTATCCATGAGAGCTGGGGCATTATCCATGAGACCAGGGGGCAATATCCATGAGACCTGGGGCATTATCCATGAGACCTGGGGCATTATCCATGAGAGCTGGGGCATTATCCATGAGACCTGGGGGGCAATATCCATGAGACCAGGGGGGCAATATCCATGAGACCAGGGGGCAATATCCATGAGACCAGGGGGCAATATCCATGAGAGCTGGGGCAATATCCATGAGACCAGGGGGCAATATCCATGAGAGCTGGGGCATTATCCATGAGACCTGGAGCATTATCCATGAGAGCTGGGGCATTATCCATGAGAGCTGGGGCAATATCCATGAGAGCTGGGGCACTATCCATGAGAGCTGGGGCATTATCCATGAGAGCTGGGGGGGGGGGCATTATCCATGAGAGCTGGGGCAATATCCATGAGAGCTGGGGCATTATCCATGAGAGCTGGGGGCATTATCCATGAGAGCTGGGGGCATTATCCATGAGAGCTGGGGTCATTATCCATGAGAGCTGGGGTCATTATCCATGAGAGCTGGGGCATTATCCATGAGAGCTGGGGCATATCCATGAGACCAGGGGGCAATATCCATGAGACCTGGGGGCATTATCCATGAGAGCTGGGGCATTATCCATGAGACCTGGGGCATTATCCATATGAGCTGGGGCAATTATATCATGTGAACTGGGGAAAATATATCCATATAACCAGTGCTGTGCATATTATTCTTGGGGTTCAGTGCTGTGTATGTTATTCTGGGGGCTCAGTGCTGTGTATATTATTCTGGGGGCTCAGTGCTGTGTATATTATCCTGGAGGCTCAGTGCTGTGTATATTATTCTGGGGGTTCAGCGCTGTGTATATTAATTCTGGGGGCTCAGTGCTGTGTATATTATTCTTGGGGTTCAGTGCTGTGTATATTATTCTTGGGGTTCAGTGCTGTGTATATTATTCTGGGGGCTCAGTGCTGTGTATGTTATTCTGGGGGCTCAGTGCTGTGTATATTATTCTGGAGGCTCAGTGTTGTGTATGTTATTCTGGGGGCTCAGTGCTGTGTATATTATCTGGGGGCTCAGTGCTGTGTATATTATTCTGGGGGCTCAGCGCTGTGTATATTATTCTGGGGGTTCAGCGCTGTGTATATTCTGGGGGTTCAGCGCTGTGTATATTATTCTGGGGGCTCAGTGCTGTGTATGTTATTCTGGGGGTTCAGTGTTGTGTATGTTATTCTGGGGGCTCAGTGCTGTGTATATTATTCTGGAGGCTCAGTGCTGTGTATATTTTCTGGAGGCTCAGTGCTGTGTATATTATTCTGGAGGCTCAGTGCTGTGTATATTATTCTGGGGCTCAGAGTGCTGTGTATATTATTCTGGGGCTCAGCGCTGTGTATATTATTCTGGGGCTCAGTGCTGTGTATGTTATTCTGGGGGTTCAGTGTTGTGTATGTTATTCTGGGGCTCAGTGCTGTGTATATTATCTGGGGGGTTCAGTGTTGTGTATGTTATTCTGGGGGCTCAGTGCTGTGTATATTTTCTGGGGGCTCAGTGCTGTGATATTATTCTGGGGCTCAGCGCTGTGTATATTATTCTGGGGGTCAGCGCTGTGTATATTATTCTGGGGGTTCAGCGCTGTGTATATTATTCTGGGGCTCAGTGCCTGGAGATAGAGATATATATACTATATTTGTATATAAAATGCGTTAGTCCAGTTGCCACAATCACGAGTTACCTGTACGTAGTGATACCTTTCACTGATCAGTATAGTTTCCAGTTTACACTCTTGAAAGCTTGTCTTTTAAATGTAAAGTTAACCCAATTAAAATGGTATCACCGGCACGTGCTGCTATACTCGTGATATATATATATATATTTTCTTCAGGTAATGGGGGTTGTGGAATTCGTGGGTGAGTTCCCTCACTTTTTTTCCCAGGACTTGACCCCTGCCCTGCTCACACGCACACATCACCCCGCTCACACGCACACATCACCCCTGCTCACACGCACACATCACCCTGCTCACACGCACACATCACCCTGCTCACACACACACACACACATCACCCTGCTCACACAAACAAACATCACCCCTGCTCACACACACATACATCACCCCTGCTCACACACACATACATCACCCCTGCACACACACCCACCCCCCATACTCACACCCACCTCCCCATGCTCACACACACCCAATGCTCTCATTCACCCATGCTCACACACACAGACACACACTCCATGCTTACACACCCACCTCCCCCATGCTCACCCCCATACTCACACCCCCTGCTTGCTACTTACCCTAGGATTCAAATCCCTGGCTGCCTCCATGGTTACAGCTCAGCTGGTCTCTCTCCACTCCCCCCACCCTGCATGTGCTGGACACTTCCTGCACAGGAGCAGGGGAGGGAGGCTCTGCTAGCTGCTGTGAGGAGGAAGGGGGTGGATGGGCGGGGCCAGCATCTTCCCATGTGAGCTGTGGTCTGGCAGCCTCGTCTTCCTCCTCCTCTGCAACCCCCCCCCCCGCAGGGCCTTTACTTCCGTGCAGCGTGTGGGAGTGGGATCCCACACGCTGCCGAGTAAATGGGAAACCTTGTGCCCGATCCTTGCAAGGCCTCCGCTCGCTGGGTGGTCCAGATTTCTCCACCCCTCAACTGGCAGAAAGCCAGAATAGTAAGGCAGCCGCCTGTGCTGCCTTACACTAGCGCCGGCCCTGTATTTGCCCCCAGGCTCACTCATGGATAGATTTGTCCCCAGGCTCACTCATGGATAGATTTGCCCCCAGGCTCACTCATGGATAGATTTGCCCCCAGACTCACTCTGTTTTCATGTTTTTATTGAACAGAACATGTAAACATTCACAGTGCAGGGTGGAAAAAGTATGTGAACCCCTAGCCTAATGACTTCTCCAAGAGCTAATTGGAGCCAGGAGTGAGTCAACCTTGAGTCCAATCAGTGTGATATTATTGGATGTGTTGCTGAAAGCTGTCCCGCCTTTACAAACACACACCAGTTTTTGGGTTTACTGGTTTCAAGAAGCACTGCCTGATGTGAACCATGCCTCGCAGAAAAGAGCTCTCAGGAGACCTACGATCAAGAATTGTTGACTTGCATGAAGCTGGAAAGGGTTACAAAAGTATCTCCAAAAGCCTTGATGTTCTTGTGTCCACGGTAAGACAGACTGTCTACAAATGGAGAAAGTTCAGCACTGTTGCTACTCTCCCTAGGCGTGGTCGCCCTGTAAAGATGACTGCAAGAGCACAGCGCAGAATGCTTAATGAGGTAAAGAAGAATCCTAGAGTATCAGCTAAAGACTTACAGAAATCTCTGGCACATGCTAACATTTTTGTTGACACATCTACAATAAGGAAAACATTAAACAAGAATGGAGTACATGGGAGGACACCACGGAGGAAGCCATTGCTGTCCAAAAAGAATATTGCAGCATGTTTGAAGTTTTCAAAAGATCACCTGGATGTTCCACAGCACTACTGGCAAAATATTCTGTGGACAGATGAAACCAAAATTTAGTTGTTTGGAAAAAACACACAACACTATGTGTGGAGAAAAAAGGCACAGAACACCAACATCAAAACCTCATCCCCACTGTAAAACATGGCGGAGGGAGCATCATGGTTTCCGGCTGCTTTGCTGCCTCAGGGCCTGGACGGATTGTTGTCATTGATGGAAAAATGAATTCCAGAGTTTATCAAGACATTTTGCAGGAAAACATAAGACCATCTGTCTGCCAACTGAAGCTCCGCAGAGGATGGGTGATGCAACAGGACAATGAGTAATTCAACAAAAGAATGGCTTCAACAAAACAAAATACGCCTTCTGGAGTGGCCCAGTCAGAGTCCTGACCTCAACCCGATTGAAATGCTGTGGCATGACCTTAAGAGAGCGATTCACACCAGACATCCCAAGAATATTGCTTCACTGAAACAGTTTTGGGAAGAGGAGTGGTCCAAAATTACTCCAGATCGTTGTGCAGGTCTGATCTGCAACTACAGGAAACATTTGGTTGAGGTTATTGCTGCCAAAGGAGGGTCAACCAGTTATTAAGTCCAAAGATTCACATACTTTTTCCACCCTGCACTGTGAATGTTTACATGTTCTGGTCAATAAAAACATGAAAACATATAATGTTTGTGTTGTATTATTTTAAGCAGACTGTGTTTTTCAAATTGTTGTGACTTAGATGAAGATCAGAGCACATTTTATGACCAATTCATGCAAAACTCCACGTAACCCCAAAGGGTTCACATACTTTTTCTTGCAACTGTATATGGAGGTTCCAGTGTCTGTCTCTCTCTGCACAAAACACCTTTTGTTTCTCAACACTAAATT
This sequence comes from Leptobrachium leishanense, assembly GCA_009667805.1. NCBI lineage: Eukaryota > Metazoa > Chordata > Amphibia > Anura > Megophryidae > Leptobrachium > Leptobrachium leishanense. The sequence continues at coordinate 137,498,957 of CM019066.1, read as the reverse complement.
GAAAATGCTTTCTGCTTTATCAGTACACATATTTGTATGCTCTATTTTCTTTAGAAAGCTCTACAAGATGAGGTGAGAGGGCCGGGTAATAATAAGCATTGCACATGCCAAAAGCAACACATGAGCTGAAAGGTCTGGTCCCCATGTTCAATTAAAGGAAATAGGTTTATTGTGTTTGTGAAGCATTTATTAAACAAGCAAACAAATGCAGGAAGCATGTATCTTTATAGCCCTGATTTTTTTTTTCCTCTGCATTTTTAACACTAAACATTCCTATTGTTTGCTGCTGCTGGCCTGGTAAATCCCGTGCAACTGCGTACAGAAGAATAATATGCAGTGCCCATAATAATGAGAAATTCTAAGTAATTATTTTATTTATTTATAAAGTATTTTACTAGGAAGGATACATTGAGATTTCTCTCATTTTCAAGTATGTTCTGGGTTCAAGAACATTGAATTGTTACAGAAATAGAAAGTAATAAAATGCAAGATATTAAAAAACAAAACAAATATACAGATTAATACAGAAAATAAATATGTAGGAAATATATCCATTATGTTACATGTTTACAGGTGCATTCTGTATCGAGGTACGTTAATAGGGAGCTCTTGAGTGACTTTAGACTGGGGAAGATTTGATGGTGTCTGTGAGGTTATTCCATAATTGCGGTGCTCTGTAGGAAAATGAGGATTGAGCTACTGTCTTTTTGAAATGTGGTATTGCAAGTAAGGTGCCGGCCCTGGATCGGAGGTTATAGGATGAGGGAACTGCTAGGGGAAGCAGACTATTCAGGTAGGGTGGTAGCTTCCCAGAAAATCTCTTAAACACCAGGTTGGAAAGGTGAACGGTGAGTCTAGATTCCAGCGACGGCCAGTTTAGTTCTTTTAACGTGTCACAATGGTGGATCATGTAGTTACATTGTAGCACAAAGCGGCAGAATGAGTTATACAGTGTAGTAAGTTTCTGAAGGTGCGTTTGCAGGGCCGCTGCATACACTACATCTCCGTATTCAATAGTTGGCATAAGCATTTGTTGTACAATCTGCTTTCTTACTGCGGGGCTCAGGCAGGATTTGTTTCTGTACAGGGCACCTAGATTAAGGACCGATGACGTAACTGTTACGTCATAAATGCATTGGTGCTAAAGACTCTTGGTCCTTAAGAGGTTAAAATTACATCAGGCTAGGGTTAGTTCCTTCTTTGGTTCCTTACTAGTCTATGGTTTGTTTTAGTGAGCACTAATGTATACTGGGCAGGTTTGCCACAGGTATGGGATTTAGGAACACATACATATTTTTGGGCACATTTACATTATTCACATATCATATTCATGCAGAATTATGGGCACTACGGTTTTCCATGTGAATGCTCTCTAATGCATCGTAGAGCAATTAAAATGTTCTACAATGTGTTTCTGGAAATAAATTATCAGCCATATTCCACCTGCGCCATTAGTTTAACGTTCTGGTTATGTACAACAGACAGCTCACCTGCTATTCCATTGAAGCTACAAACCTCAGTTGCACTTGGCTGTTATGGCATATTATGTACAACAATGCTTTCTATACTATGTACAAAAACCATTAATGTTCAGGCAGCCAGAGAATAACAAGTAACTCCAAGGTAGCTTGTTATTTTCACTTGCAGCCAGTGTTTAGAAATAAAAAAAACACTGGCTTTCAAAAGATGGTGTTAAGAGATTTACAAGGTAATTCAAAGAGAATCGAAAAGTCACCGCATGTTCGGTGACTTTTCATTCTCTTCAATTCGGTTCGTTTTGCCGATCCTATTTCGGTGACCCTGCGGTGTATTCAGCAAGCACCACAGGGTCCCCGAATTGCAGGGAAAGGCTGCCGCAAACCCGACGAAAACTAACCGCAAAACCCGGCAAATGCATGCCAAAAACACGCAAAAACATCTGGATTAACCCACCGAAAACCACGGAAAAACCCGAGCAGGAGAACGATCACACGCAGCGAAGCCGCTGGAAAAAGCTGACACCGCAGACGAGTGAAGTGAATAAGTTAGGAAATCCGTACGTTTGAATGTTTGAAAAGTGAAACACTGTTTGGAAAGAAACTACTGAACGAAAATGTCTGAAATTTACATATGAGGACCAGGGAATGATAATAAAAAGAGCTGTTACAGGAAAAATAAATAAACTTAAAACTTAAAGACTCTTTACTGCAGAATTTTATAATGAATGGTTTATTAGATATTGAATTAAAACATAAATATTTTTAACATTGAAGCCTATGGGATTCACCTGAATAAATCTGCCGCATGAAACCACCGAATGGCAGGGCATTAGGGGAACCTTTCACTGCTGGTTTGTGTTCTCTGAATAGCCGAAGCAGTGCTTTTTTATGGGGATTTCACTGCCCCCGAACAGGCACCGTATGTGCAGGCAATTCGCCAGGATTTGGCGAATTGCCTGTTCTCTGGATAGCCTAATGGCCAAGAAAGGTAACCGAATGCTGATTTTCAGGTTACCTTTCTCAAGCAATTCGGATCTCTTTCAATAACCCTGTTAGTTTTTAACATAAAAGTTACATTTAAAAAAAATTGTACTCTCACCTCTGGCCCAGCCTGCTGTCTCCTCATGCTGCAAGCAGGACACCAATAACAAAAGGTTCCCAGTTTCTTACCACTGAACCCCCACTTGTGTAAGTTCATTCAAGTTTCTGTTATCCTATGACCCCGCTATCAATATGTTAAGAGTCTCTTCACTGGAGCTTCTGCAAAATTATTTTAGGCGATTTTCCTTACTTTTTGTCCCTTTCCGCATGCTGCTTCTCCTCTTCAGCTCAGGGACCACTGGAACTCTCTGAAAATATACTACAACAATTTGCGCTCCTACACAACTTGCATAGAGTATGAACCGCAAATTGCTCACCACTATAAACCTGAGCACTTTACGTACATAAGTTCCATGGTACCTGCACAGGATGATAGATAGGAGCTACAAACACACACGCATATATATATACAATCCATGGCTGCCTCTCTGAGATTGTTTGCTATAGCGGGTGGTCTGCGAACTGACGTCAATAGTTACCGATCTGGTAACTGGCAGCCAGGACATTTTAGATCCTGAAACTGGCTGCTTGTGATGCTAGGTGGGTGGAGAACCCCAGTAGTGTACTAAGGAGAGGGGTCCGCCCCAGGTGACAGCCTGGTAGAGGGGTGCACAGGGCAGCTGCAGCAGTGATCTATTCATCACTGTGACGCATATACACGCAGCTATTGTAATGATGCACAGCTCTGTCTGTGTGTCATGGTGAGGGATCGATCACTGCTGCAGCTGCTCACACAGTCATAGGGATTTAAAAATCCCAGCCAGGGGCGGACTGACCCATCGGGCACTCAGGCACTGCCCGAGGGCCTGGATGGGGTAGGGGCCAGATTGGCCTTGCTTGCCCCTGCAGACAGGGCCTGGCTCGGGCAAAGAGTCTCCCATTTACTCGGCAGTGTGTATGATCAAACTCCCACACGCTGCATCAGAAGTATAGGCCACCGGGGGGGGGGAGGAGGAGGGAAACAAGACTGCCAGCTCAGCCAGCAGCTCACATGGGGACATGCTGGCCCCACCCCCTCTCACAGCAGCAAGCAGAGCCCCCCCTGCTCATGAGTTGGAAGTGTCCAGCACGTGGAGGGAGGGTGAGTGGAGAGAGACCAGCTGGGTCTGTGTGTGTGAGCAGGGATGGTGTGTGTGTGTGAGCAGGGATGGTGTGTGTGTGTGAGCAGGGATGGTGTGTGTGTGTGTGTGAGCAGGGATTGTGTGTGTGAGCAGGGGTGGTGTGAAATGAACTGAACTGGGGAGAAATTTACTGGGGGGCTGTGGAGCTCTGTGATATGTTCATATACACCACACATTGCTGTTACATAGTTACATAGGCTGAAAAAAAAAAAATGTGTCCTTCGGGTTCAGCCTCTCACACATCACCTACTGCTGTTGATCCAAAAAAAAGGCAAAAAACCCAGTCTGAAGCACTCACCAATATGCAACACACTGGGAAAAAATTCCTTCTTGACCGCAGAATGGCAGTCAGATTTCTCCTTGGATCAAGAAGCTTACCCACATATTAAATATTATAACTAGGGCCGGCCCGTCCATGGAGCAGGGTGGAGCAGCGGTGCCAGGCGGCCCTTTGTCAGGGGTGCCATTTTGCCACCCTGTCAAGGGCCGCGGCGTGGAGCACCTGGCCTGTACAAGGCACGGCCCTCCAGCAGGCTGTGGAGCCAGGCTGCGCCCACCCCTCATGGCGGGCCGGCGCCCGCCTACCTAACTCAAAAGGAGCTGTGCCCGCACCCTTCACTCGAGTGAGGCGGAGCTCGCCCCTTCACTCAAGCGGAGCCCGCCCCTTTCAGCCAGGCATGATGCATCTGGTGAGCCTGGTGTTCCGTCGAGGAGTGCCAGAGCATCGGGGAACTAAAGATGGCAGCCGGTAGAACATTCGGTCAGCCCCCTCCAAAAGACACGCGGTGCGCCCTGTGACATAATCAGCGGCTGCCCCCCTATGATTATGTCATAGGACGCGCCGCACGGTGATCTGGCAGGCACATGAGGGAACCGCTCATATCGAGCAACTTCCCGAAGTGTGCCAGTCACCTGATATGACCGGTTCCCCCCTCGTGCCAGACGAACACCGGCGGTGGCATCCCCAGGTAGGACGCAGGCCCGCAGGAAGAAGACGGCGAAGATGGTGGTGGCGCTGACCAGGGGTCACCTCTCCGGTAAGGTGACTCCTAAGTTCAGCTGCCCCCTGAAATAAGTGTACCCCCTTATCTACCCCCAAATAAAGTGCACCCCCTGATCTACCCCCCAAATAAAGTGCACCTCCTTATCTATCCCCCAATAAAGTGACCCCTTATCTACCCCGAAATTCAGTGCACCCCCTTATCTACCCACAAATAAAGTGCACCCCCTTATCTACCCCCCAATAAAGTGACCCCTTATCTACCCCAAATAAAGTGCACCCCCTGATCTACCCCCCCAAATAAAGTGCCCCCTTATCTACCCCCAAATTAAGTGCACCCCCCTGATCTACCCACCAAATAAAGTGCCCCCCTGATCTACCCCCAAATAAAGTGCACCCCCTGATCTACCCTCCAAATAAAGTGCCCCCTTATCTACCCCCCGGATAAAGTACCCTCCTTATCTACCCCCCAAATTAAGTGCACCCCCTTATCTACCCCCAAATAAAGTGCCCCCCTGATCTACACCCCATATAAAGTGCCCCTCCTTATCTACTCCCCTAAAAAGTGCTTGCCCCTATTCATCCCCATGAAATAAAATAATTTGCCCCTCCAAAAATAAAGGATTTGCCCCACCCTAAATAAAAAACAAAATTTGCCCCCAAATGCAGCCGCAAACCGCCGAACACAGCCGTCGATCCGCTGAATGCACCCACAAGCCCGGAAGCAGCCAATGACTCGCTCGAACAGACTGCTGAATGTCGCCAGAAAAAGCTGACCAGTGACCAGCCGCCGAACAGGTAAAAAAAAAAAAAATACAAAAAAAGCACCAACTTTTAAGCTGTGGTCACACAAGGGTTTTTCAGAGCGGATGGAATGTCCACAATGTACACTGTATCATCAAAATAAAAGAAAAATTTGAATTTTTTTGTGTTCCGAAATTCGAATCGATATTAACTATCGAATCAATATTGAATTGATATATCAAATATCGAATTGATCTTAAATTAAAATACATACACTACAAATAATAAGGCTGGGGTCAGACCAGCGCACTTTTAACGTGCGTTCTGGCGCACATAATTACGGCAGCACTAGCAGCAGATGACGGGCAATGACGGACAATATACAAAGTATGGCCGCACAAAAGTCCGGCCGTGCAATGCAGGTGGAATTTGAACGCATTTTTCTGAGAACGCTGAGCCGCTAGTACTGACGTACTGAGTGCGCTGCGGCGGCATAGCGGCGTGTGTGATTAGGAGATGTCAGACTCTGCTAATGTCCAGCCTACATAACGTCCAGACGCAAAAAAGAGTTTTATTGACGATCCGTACAAAATCACGCCCGAAAATGCGCGTCGTCTGACCGTTTTTGCGCATTCCGTGAAAAAATACGTCAATGCGTTCAGACGCACTTTTTCACGTTCGCGGGGAAAAATGCTTTCGTCTGACCCTAGCCTAAGTCAGCAAACAACTTTATGAAACAAATTAATTTAGTTTCACAAGCACCTGTCCCTGTTAAATTGACTCAAATACTAAATCTGTGAGACAGCTTAATATTTAACCCTAAATTGTCTATTAAAAGCAAAATTTTATGAATTGGGGTTTTATTTAGTGATCCAAATTTGAATTGATATCAAATATCAAATTGATAAATTATCGAATTGATATATGAAATTCGAAGCGATACAAAATTTCGAATCGATACAAAACTAAACGAAAGGCAAAACGAAATTAGTTCCAAAAATTCCAAAAACGAAATTAATTTGAAACGAAATGAAACTAAACAAATTTTTCAGCCGTGCACATGTCTATTACAAACCTGAAAAGTGGTCAGCAGCTTCCCACATTTGCAACAAGGACCTTCTGTGCCGCAGTGCAGCCTTAGCTGTAATGAGTGGGTGATGGCTATGTCCCTGGTTTCATAGTGGCCTGACACTGGTTTAATAGAGCTATGTCCCTGGTTTCATAGTGGCCTGACACTGGTTTAATAGAGCTATGTTCCTGGTTTCATAGTGGCCTGACACTGGTTTAATAGAGCTATGTCCCTGGTTTCATAGTGGCCTGACACTGGTTTAATAGAGCTATGTTCCTGGTTTCATAGTGGCCTGACACTGGTTTAATAGAGCTATGTCCCTGGTTTCATAGTGGCCTGACACTGGTTTAATAGAGCTATGTTCCTGGTTTCGTAGTGGCCTGACACTGGTTTAATAGAGCTATGTCCCTGGTTTCATAGTGGCCTGACACTGGTTTAATAGAGCTATGTCCTTGTTTCATAGTGGCCTGACACTGGTTTAATAGAGCTATGTTCCTGGTTTCATAGTGGCCTGACACTGGTTTATAGAGCTATGTTCCTGGTTTCATAGTGGCCTGACACTGGTTTAATAGAGCTATGTTCCTGGTTTCATAGTGGCCTGACACTGGTTTAATAGAGCTATGTTCCTGGTTTCATAGTGGCCTGACACTGGTTTAATAGAGCTATGTCCCTGGTTTCATAGTGGCCTGACACTGGTTTAATAGAGCTATGTCCCTTGTTTCATAGTGGCCTGACACTGGTTTAATAGAGCTATGTTCCTGGTTTCATAGAGGCCTGACACTGGTTTAATAGAGCTATGTCCCTGGCTTCATAGTGGCCTGACACTGGTTTAATAGAGCTATGTTCCTAGTTTCATAGAGGCCTGACACTGGTTTAATAGAGCTATGTTCCTGGTTTCATAGAGGCCTGACACTGGTTTAATAGAGCTATGTTCCTGGTTTCATTGTGGCCTGACACTGGTTTAATAGAGCTATGTCCCTGGTTTCATAGTGGCCTGACACTGGTTTAATAGAGCTATGTTCCTGGTTTCGTAGTGGCCTGACACTGGTTTAATAGAGCTATGTCCCTGGTTTCATAGTGGCCTGACACTGGTTTAATAGAGCTATGTCCCTTGTTTCATAGTGGCCTGACACTGGTTTAATAGAGCTATGTTCCTGGTTTCATAGTGGCCTGACACTGGTTTAATAGAGCTATGTTCCTGGTTTCATAGTGGCCTGACACTGGTTTAATAGAGCTATGTTCCTGGTTTCATAGTGGCCTGACACTGGTTTAATAGAGCTATGTCCCTGGTTTCATAGTGGCCTGACACTGGTTTAATAGAGCTATGTCCCTGGTTTCATAGTGGCCTGACACTGGTTTAATAGAGCTATGTTCCTGGTTTCATAGAGGCCTGACACTGGTTTAATAGAGCTATGTCCCTGGCTTCATAGTGGCCTGACACTGGTTTAATAGAGCTATGTTCCTAGTTTCATAGAGGCCTGACACTGGTTTAATAGAGCTATGTTCCTGGTTTCATAGAGGCCTGACACTGGTTTAATAGAGCTATGTTCCTGGTTTCATTGTGGCCTGACACTGGTTTAATAGAGCTATGTCCCTGGTTTCATAGTGGCCTGACACTGGTTTAATAGAGCTATGTCCCTGGTTTCATAAAATATTCCCTTAATCGAGCTGATCATTATAGAGCTTCATGCACATTTCCTGATAAATGCAATGTGCTCATAGCATTAAGTAGTATCATATATTTCTCTTAATTTTGTAATTATATTATGTATATTAAATAATAAATATAACCTTTTAAACTTTTATTATTTATAGTTTTGTAATTTAACCCCTTAACGCCAACGGCCATGCTAGGCCATCCCAGCGACGGGTGAGCCTGAATGGAAAAAGAAAACATTTATCCCTGAGTGAAGTTTAACTCAGTTCTAAAATATACTAACCATAAAATGGATTATTTTATTGTTACAGTGTATGTCCCATGTTAAGGCAAAACCTATACATTATTTTTTGTTATATTGTAACCGGAATCCACTAGGTTCACTCGGGACGAGGCCGGACCGGACACGAGCAAGGATTGTCTGAACACGAGTCTCTTCAGGAAAGGCAAACTTTATTTTGATATCACAACAGATGCTCAAACAGGATTCAATCGCAAAGAATGAGCCCCGAGTCCCTCGTGACATCCAATCTTATACCCCAAATACACAATTAGGTACATCCCAATCAGCCCACCTCCCGATGACACTCTCCCACCCCACGTGGGTTAATACCTCCCTTTGGCTAATACAAAGACATTCCATTAAATTGGCTGTAAATTGGCAAACTTTATGTTAGTTTCAGTGAATCATAATTAGTTGCTTTTCCCATCCCGGGCTGCGCCCCCCTCCCTAGCGCCTACAATCACTTGTTGCAGTTAACACCTGGTCTGATCTCTATACTCTCTTGTCTCTCAGCGGGCCTCAACGACCTTGGCGTGTCTACTCCTCTTTCTGTCCTTCCGTGCCAGGAACAGCCTAGACCTTTCTCAAATTCTAATTACTTTTTATGCTAATCTAACACATTCCTAAGTTTCTATGTATATGCCATTTTAGTTTCAGCTAAAAACGTGCCTAGTTATTTTCAAGTGAACCAATATTCTGAACAAGATGGTCGCCTGGCTTATAATGGCGGCCATCTTCCAGTCTATTTCCACTTCATTCCCCCCTTGGCTCAAGCCTCAGGCTCTTCTCCTGAGACTTGTAGCCATTACACCTCACTAGTTTTATTCTCGAGTTCCTCATACTTTGGGGGGGCCTATTTTCGTTGGGAACATACCTTGTGGGATGATCAGTGGTATCTTTTGTGTCTGTGTGGGTGTCAGTGCTCTCTTGCATAGTGGCAACATTCATAATACATCGTCATCTCACACAATCCATTCAGGGCCGCACTGATCTGTTCCAGTGCCATATCATGTATCATTTGTACCTTTCGTATCTCCCGTACTTCCAAATTCAGTAACTGAATATTTATACTAGTCTTATTCAAAATCTCATCCATCAAACTGGCATAACTGTTCATTCTTGCCATCAACTCTCTTCCCCATGCAGTCCATGCTGGAAGCCATGCCCATATTCGATCCGCTTTCTTGAATAGCTCTCTCTTCTGTCTTTCAAACACCAGTGGATACCTAGGGTGAAGTGTTGTGTCTGAATTAGTGTCTTCTCCCCTCACCCTCTGGATTGGGATCAATTTAGCCAAATAACATTCCCGTTACTGTAGGTGGTACCCATATGTAACACACTCTTTCACAGCACACCTGGTACTCTCACTATAAATGGTGACAAATGTAGTATTCCCTTTGATATCGCTATCGCAAACTGTGTCAGCCGTCTCATCATATCCACTACATCCTGCCTTCTATTGGTCGCATTCGCAATCACCTCTTGCTCGCTTGTGAGCTTTCTACATCGTATGTATATAAAATTTGACTGCTCCTTTGTGTTAAATATATAAATGTATAATGTCCAGTTGAACTTACTTGAATAACATAACCCACCCCCGTTATTTATCTCCTTATCTGGGCCTAATTGAAAACACCACTCTGGTTGGTACACTGGTCCTGTTATGGGGTACCCGGGACTGAATACTTCTGGTTTTTCTCGTGGTGCATCGAAAGCATGTATTGTGACATTTCCTGATGCAAACATACTCAAATTCATTGGGACAGAGGCGAATGGTATATGAATTGTCTCTGAGTGCAGTCTACTACACACCCAACATATGGTTTGCCCAGACTTTTTAGCATAGTCATATTTAAATTGCACAAATAAATATCCTTTTAGCTGGGTTCCAGATAGCGCCTCTCGTTTTTGTCTCCACATGGTACGGTTCTCCATCACCGGGTGCGTACCATTCCAGATGTGGGAGATATCCACTTTCTCGGTGGTGCTTGGGCACCTGGGGCATACTCCACGTGATAGTCCATAAATCAAATTTGCAAAATACAAAATCAGTACCACAAATGCCCCAAATATCAAAATACCTTGGGCAATTCTTTTCACAGTCACATAAACCCAATCTCTCCCCACCGGAATTTCAAAAACAAAAAAACATTTCCGGCAATTTCTGCATTGATTTACCTAACAGTACAACCTGATCATTTAGTTTAGTTTTCCCCAATGCCCGAAGGTCCCCCCTTAGTCCATTAATCAAAGGGGTAGGCCGTCCAAACATGAGTTCGTACGGACTTAGCTTCAATTGGGAGGTTGGCCTGCACCTAATGTATAATAAGACTATCGGCACCACATCCAACCAGCCTAATAGCAAATTTTCTGCTCGTTCAACTTCGGTTTCTTTTGTATCTTCTATCTTCTCCATACTCCCCCATTAATTTTACGCCGAAGAATTTCAGCATCATTTTGTGTATACTCTGCGGAGTCTTTGCTGAACTTCTGAGGTGTTAATCATAAAACATGTCTCTTGAGGGTTCAGAGGAGTGGAGTAGAAATTTCGGCCTTGGGACCAGATTGAAAAGCCATTGGATATAATCATAATTGAGTTCTAATAGTTCATAGTCATTGTGCCATTTGTGCAAAACAATTTCAATAAATTCGCCTCCAGATTCAAATTTTCTCCAATTCATATAAAATTCGTAGTTGGCATGGCAGGTTGGTCTCTTGCTTGCAGAGCAGGACTTTGGCTTGATCAGTTGTTAGCAATGGTGTTGCAGCCGCTTTTGCGGCCTGGTCAGGGCGCCTGTTGCCTTTCGGGATTTCATCATGACCTTTCTGGTGGCCACGACAGTGCATAATACTGACAGCACTTGGTTTCCATACAGCTTCTAGAAGGGCTGTGATTTCAGCTGCATACTTGATTTGTTGTCCTGAGGAAATAAATAGGCCTCTTTCTTTGTAGAGTGCACCATGTGCATGGACCGTCATGAAAGCGTACTTGGAGTCAGTGTAGATATTCACTCTTTTGCCTTCGGAGATTTGCAGAGCCCTTGTTAGAGCTGATATCTCAGCAAGTTGTGCAGATGTATGGCCTGGTAGAGAATTTGCTTCAATAATCTCTTCTGCTGAGACAACTGCATAGCCGGAGACTTTCTTCCCATCATCCATGTAGCTGCTATCATCAGTGAACAACTGTAGATCGTATTTGTCTAGGGGTACGTCTTTCAGATCTGGCCTGCTACTGAACACTTCTTCCATGACTTGGAGGCATTCATGATCTAGATCCTCTTCGCAGTCAGGCAGGGGGGTAGCAGGGTTCAAGGTAGCGATGAGGTCCAAATGAACCCGTGGATTCTCACACATCATAGCTTGGTACTTCGTCATCCGGCTGTTGCTGAACCAGTAGCTTCCTTTCACATACAGCAGGGCTTTGACAGCATGGGGCACCTTGACATGAAGAACTTGTCCAAGTGTCAACTTGTCTTTGGTTGGGGTATTCGGCATACTGCTTCTTTTCTTTCTCTGCCCCAGTGCACGCTTGGTACCTGTTAATTGGAAACCTAGATATTTCACAGTCTTTTTACATATTTGTGCTTTCTTTTTGGACACTCTGTAACTTGCATGGCACAGCAGATGTAGCAGGGCTTTTGTGGCAGAGAGACAGTCTTTTTCTATGGGAGAAGCCAGTAATTAATCATCAACATACTGTAATAGAATAACTTTGTGTGGCTGAGCGTTGAAGGACAAGAGGTCCTGGCTGAGCGCGCATCCATTGCAGATTCCTCCCACTGAAAAATAAAAAGGGGCTGGCTTGCCGGAACCAGACAGCTGCTAAAAAAAAAAAACGTCTTTTAAATCAAGCACCGTGTAATATTTTGTGTCTCCGGGAATTAATGCCAATAAATTGTATGGTGTCTGTATATTTTGTTTGGCTTTCTGTGGAATGTGATATTGGCTTAAAGCCACAGGCGTTGCACCAGGTTTCAGATTACAACTAATCCGGGCGGGTCTTCCTCCGTCCAGACTCCAGGAATTCCAAGGAGTAGAGTGTGCGGGTCCGGGGCTGCCGGGGTTGGTGCCGAGCGCCATTCTTCTTCTGTTGGCATAATTACTGCAATTTTTTTACAGATTGGGTGTACTGGCTGGCTGACTGTACTGCCGTGGAGAGCTGCCACTCTCAGGGAGGTCTAATCGAAAATAACCCCCGGGAAAAAAAAATATATAATTTGGGCTTGCAATTTGCAAAGGATATCCCGCCCCAGGAACTGGATAGGACATTCGGGCATATACATATACACATTGTATAAACAATATTCACAGAGGTCTCTCTCCCGTAGCCAAAATGGACTCTTAATACCACATCGAGAAAAAAATAAATAAATAAGCCATTCCATTGTTATAAGACCATTCCAAACATCTCATCAGTAATCATCTAAAATAATCCCATAACAATAAAATAACTATCCCATCAGAAATCAAATAAAAATATATTTTTAATTGAATTATTAATCATAATTTTGCTATATTTTAACTATATAGAACATAAAAACGGTATAAAACTACTTTAATTATTTTTCAAACTGCTCTTTTAATATTAATTTTCTAACCGTTTCATATATTTCCATTTAATTTGTTAATAAATTGCATTATATTTTGGTAGACAATATTGTATATTATTATATACTTATTATTGTTATAATCTGTAACAATATAAAAACCAGGACTCCTTTTTTTTTCTATTTAATTCTAGCTCTGTGAACAAAACTAGAGTTTTTGGAATAATATCAACACATTACACAATATTGAAATAAATGACCTGGATCGGCGCGAATAATGCTCTCTGGGGTCCTGGAATCTCGCGTATATATGTATAACAAAGGAGACAAATAATAGTGCAACACTGATAATATACAAATTATGTAAGTGTATATGAGATATATCCCACTCACAAATATAGAGCCGTAACACTGGCTCTAAGTGGGTCCAGGCATGTGGGTGATTATCTTCAGTTTCTTAGGTGACCCCCACCTTACAGCAAATTTTCTGTCCAGAATTTTATGCAGTGGAGAAAAAAGGAAAATTTCTTGTGTAGATCCACAGACAAAGTTTACAGTATTGTGCACAGTTGGAATCGTACTCACATTTTGGGGAGCTCACATAGCTCGTGGATGTATGCCCATAGGTTTTTTTTGGATGGGAAAAACCCAAAGGAAAAACCACCAATGATCCGGGAAGCAGCACCAATAATCCAGGAAAACAGCAAAGCAGGAAACGGAATTGAAGGTAGAAAATAAAATTTATTAAATATAGTTAAAATAACCACCAGAACGCGTTTCGCCGCATCAAGTAGCGGCTTCATCAGCTGGAATGGTTGTAATGGGCTTGTAGGCCCTTTTATAGTGTCCATAAGTAGTCTTAATTGTCCCCATGTGTCCTGTTTGCTGTCCCGATTGATCCTTCCGTTTTCAGCGGCGTCTGGTGTTGGGCGCCGCCATTTTGCGCATGCGCGGTTTACTTCCGCGTTCCACCGCGTTCCAAACGCCTATTCTCTTACTTCCGCGTTCCACTGCGTTCCAAACACCGCTATTTTACTTCCGGTCGGCGGTTTCTTAACCAGAGGATGGAAATGGATACAGAATTCTCTTTCTCTTCACAATATTCAGAGTTTGGGGTTTTAATAAACCTTTTTCCTTTTCATCATATACAGTATAGAAACAAAGAATTACATGTATTAAACTCAAATGAGATCAACATGATTAAAATAAATTGTGCACCCCGCAGGGTCTCCCTATGGACCAGCAATATATTTATATCTCATGCATAATACCTAAAAAAGGGGGGAATTGGAGGCTATTTTATATGTATTAAACTTTTTTGAAAAAACTATCTTAAAGTCTCTACTATTTATATAGGTAAATAATTCAATAGTGGCCTTATAAATATCTTCCCATTTAGTGAACTTCTTTATGAAAAAGTGGCTAGTGCTGTATTTTAAAATTTATTGCAATTTTATATCTATTTGATAAATATTAATTGGTGTGATATATTAATAATGTAAACCTCATTAATGCAAAAATATTATGCAAAAATATTATTAAAGTGCTATTTTGCTAGATTTGTGTTCAATTAAATGTATTATCATTTTTAAAGTGCTTTTGTTCAGTGTATTAATTATAAAACTATATGTCTAGAATATATAGCAATATCCTCCCTTTGAAATAATTGATAATAAATGTCAAAAAATCTCATTTATATGAGAGTACTATTTAAAGTGCCATATCATTACTGGCTATTGTTTAGATGTTAAATGTATACCTAATTGAGTGTATTATTGTTTTCAAGTGCTTTAATAAAGTGGAGAAAAAAATAAAAATAAAAAAAAATACATGTGGTATTTTAATCTTTATTTATATATAGCCCCTTTCATCATGAAAGGTGAAGAGGGTAGGTATATATTTTATTTTACGACCCCAAGAGATGCACAACAAACTCATAAAAACTCATAAAAAATTCATAAAAAATGGACCACCTCGAAATCATTGTTTAACCCATTTGGTGCCATAGTACCCATTTCATAGATGGTCCGCATCTCCTCTTGTCCCAACTTATTAATAATATTGTCATCTATATTAACTCTATATATTTTCTTAATGGCCATGAATCTCAAACCTACTGGAAAAAAGTTTTACATTTTGCGCCCAGCTATGCGAACCTATATATGGCAGGCTGGGAAGGCTGGGAAGCCCAGTTTGTCTACGGTTCGCATAGCTGGGCGCACAACATCCCCCTCTATAGACGTTATATCGATGACGTATTTTTTGTTTGGAGAGGTAGTGAGGAATACCTAATTACCTTTTTGGATAGTCTCAATAGTCAAGTTTGGGGTATTACATTAGAAAATAAATGGAGCAGGGAGAAAATAACTTTTCTTGACCTAGAAATATACATCAGTGAAGGATCTGTCAAATGTAAAACTTTTTCAAAAAGAGGTAGATACTAATACCTATATAAATACCACAAGCTGCCACAATCCATCGTGGCTCAAAGGGGTACCCAAGGGGCAATTCATGCGCTTGAGGAGGAACTGCTCAGACCTCAACATTTTTGAGCAACAGGCCAATCAATTAAAAGAGAAATTCCTAGAAAAGGGATATAATGCCCTAGAGTTGGATACAATTATCGACCAACTCAAACAGGAGGATCGGACAAATCTACTTCAATATAAACCAAAAAAAAACATCAAAGAAGGCGAAGTTCTATTTCTGTGTGACTACAGCAGTAAAGCCAAAAATATGAAGAGAATAATTAAGAAACATTGGCATGTTCTTCAGAAAGACAAGGATTTGAATAGTATATTGGGGAACAGCCAAAAATAGTATTTAGAGGAGTTAAGAACCTAAAAATGAATTTGGTACATAGCAAACCTAAAAACAACAAAAATAAATCAGAATCAATTCAATTTAAAAAATGGCTTCTATGTCTGTGGACAATGTCTCGCCTGTAGGTCGACTGGTAATAGGAAAGATTGCAGAATAGAATATATGAATAGAAAAATCAACCAAAAGACACAAATAAAGAAGTTCTTAATTGTTGCTCAAAAAGTGTAATATATCTTTTAGAATGTCCTTGTGGCCTCCAATACGTTGGTCGCACAAAAAGGGCCCTAAATATAAGAATTTCGGAACAATGTCAGAAACATAAAAAAGTTGTACGAAAACACTCCGTTTCATTACATTTTAAGCTCCAACATGGAGGTTCTCCAGTAGGTTTGAGATTCATGGCCATTAAGAAAATATATAGAGTTAATATAGATGACAATATTATTAATAAGTTGGGACAAGAGGAGATGCGGACCATCTATGAAATGGGTACTATGGCACCAAATGGGTTAAACAATGATTTCGAGGTGGTCCATTTTTTATGAATTTTTATGAGTTTTTATGAGTTTGTTGTGCATCTCTTGGGGTCGTAAAATAAAATATATACCTACCCTCTTCACCTTTCATGATGAAAGGGGCTATATATAAATAAAGATTAAAATACCACATGTATTTTTTTTTTTTTCTCCACTTTATTAAAGCACTTGAAAACAATAATACACTCAATTAGGTATACATTTAACATCTAAACAATAGCCAGTAATGATATGGCACTTTAAATAGTACTCTCATATAAATGAGATTTTTGACATTTATTATCAATTATTTCAAAGGGAGGATATTGCTATATATTCTAGACATATAGTTTTATAATTAATACACTGAACAAAAGCACTTTAAAAATGATAATACATTTAATTGAACACAAATCTAGCAAAATAGCACTTTAATAATATTTTTGCATAATATTTTTGCATTAATGAGGTTTACATTATTAATATATCACACCAATTAATATTTTATCAAATAGATATAAAATTGCAATAAATTTTAAAATACAGCACTAGCCACTTTTTTCATAAAGAAGTTCACTAAATGGGAAGATATTTATAAGGCCACTATTGAATTATTTACCTATATAAATAGTAGAGACTTTAAGATAGTTTTTTCAAAAAAAGTTTAATACATATAAAATAGCCTCCAATTCCCCCCTTTTTTAGGTATTATGCATGAGATATAAATATATTGCTGGTCCATAGGGAGACCCTGCGGGGTGCACAATTTATTTTAATCATGTTGATCTCATTTGAGTTTAATACATGTAATTCTTTGTTTCTATACTGTATATGATGAAAAGGAAAAAGGTTTATTAAAACCCCAAACTCTGAATTTGTGAAGAGAAAGAGAATTCTGTATCCATTTCCATCCTCTGGTTAAGAAACCGCCGACCGGAAGTAAAATAGCGGTGTTTGGAACGCAGTGGAACGCGGAAGTAAGAGAATAGGCGTTTGGAACGCGGTGGAACGCGGAAGTTAACCGCGCATGCGCAAATGGCGGCGCCCAACACCAGACGCCGCTGAAAACGGAAGGATCAATCGGACAAACG
The DNA here is from genome assembly GCA_009667805.1 of Leptobrachium leishanense. Lineage (NCBI taxonomy): Eukaryota > Metazoa > Chordata > Amphibia > Anura > Megophryidae > Leptobrachium > Leptobrachium leishanense. Next base: position 137,481,528 of record CM019066.1, on the reverse strand, counting down.
CAAAACAGGACACATGGGGACAATTAAGACTACTTATGGACACTATAAAAGGGCCTACAAGCCCATTACAACCATTCCAGCTGATGAAGCCGCTACTTGATGCGGCGAAACGCGTTCTGGTGGTTATTTTTTTAAATTTAAAGTTTTTTATTTTGAAATAAGTCAGCATTACATCATACTGTAAAATAATGGATGACCTCGCAGGGCCAAACAAGAAGACATAACAAGCAACGGAAACCACACATGGCCAAAAAAGTGTCATCGTAAAAACAGCGAATCGAAAAAATCTAAGGATAGCAATATGTTCGCAGAAAACATCCCCTAGACGGGGGGTCTCATCAAGGTGGGAAATCAAACATATATAATGCAGCCACTTAAGGCCGGCCAAGGTAACTACGGTCAGCTGGTCAAAAAACATGCGTCGCAAAGAAGGACAGGGCGGTAAAAATAAGTAAAAAGGCAGAAAGTACCATGTGCAGGCAAAAAAGCAAAAGCCCTATGCAATGCAGGCTGGGACTGATCAAAACAAATTACGAACCGTCCTGAAAGTCCAGGCACTAGGCCAAGCTAGAGACCAGGGACACGTAAGCATATAAGAGAAATGCAGGGGAGGGGGTGTAATTCAGTAAAGCTCAGACCTGGAGAGGTAGAGGGCATAGAAACCAGCCTTCAATCCGGTCGAGGGTCCGGAGGATCTGGTGAGAGGCCCGCAGCCGCAAGGTCAATCCAAGCCACCGCGGGATCCGTGATGGTATAGGGGACATTTGCGTGGGTCACCACCAAAGCTCCTGCCAGACCCCAGCGATATCGGACACCCTGTCGGCAAAGAACTGATGTCACTTCACGAAAACGCCTGCGAGCCATCAGGGTCTGGAATGGGAGATCATGATACAGGGCCAGAGTGGAGCCTCAAAGCGTACGGGATCCCTCGCGCCCGGAGCAGACATAACCTTGACCTTGAAAGCCACTTCACGGAAGGCCACTACGACGTCTCGAGGAGCCCCAGGTGGGTTCGTCGCAGGTCTCCTGACCCGAAACACCGACCCAAGCATGTCAGGTGTGTCAGGGGGAAGCCCCGTGACCTGGCACACAGACGAGTCACGTAGGACGGCAGAGCGTCGGAGGTAATAGAGTCCGGGACACCCCTGACCCTGATGTTTCGGCGTCTGTGTCTCGTTTCAAGCATCTCCACAGAGCGTGTCAGAAGTTCGACTTGGTATCGCAAACCAGCAACCTGACCAGACAGGTGAGTTTGTTCCGTTGTCACAGCAGAAGTCGTCTCCTGTACCACCTTCACCTGAGCACGCATCGCCGCTATCTCCGTGCGGACCACCGCCACCTCAGGCTGCCACACCTCACGTATCACCCGAAGCTCCTCCAAGATCCTGCGGAGATCCCCCTTCGTGGAGGGGAGATGGTCGTCCTCCTCCTGCACCTGTTGCTGTCGAAGTCCCGTCCCCACTGCAGACCGATGATCCGAGGTCACACTATTACTGGCGGAGGTAAGGGGAATCTCAGTCGGGTCCCCATCAAAAATATCCTCTGTGTCCGGCGTTGCCCCGGACGATGTCCGCATTGCTGATTTTCTCTTCTTCTGTGCCCGTTTCCTAGCAGCCGCCGAGAGGGGTCGGGAGTCAGACGCCGGTGACTGCGGGGCAAGCCAGGGCATCCCAGTAATACCCCCCTGAGGTTCATAGTCGCTGTCAGCCTCCGAGGAGCCATAGCCCGGGGGGAGGGAGGAAGAAGCAGTCAGTCCCGTAAAAGCGGACCCACCTCGCAAAACATCCCGAATGTCCCTCTGTCGGGGGGCCCGTCGCTGGGAACGACCGGTAGGCATGGTTCCGGAGATGCTGGGCTGGCACGAGGTCGCAGGGCGGTGAGGGAATCTCAATACGCCTCGAGTAGGCTTCCAAGATGGCCGCTGTGACTAGGCCCAAATCGCGCTGCCGGCAGCAATCTGTCCCCGGGCACGAAACTCAGGGCTAAATCAGGTACCTCAACTCTCCAGGATCCCTCTAGCCAACCGGGAAGCTCACAGGGCAGTGCAAACGGCGAAAAAAGCCATAAAATCCGTGGTAGACACAGAGCTCCTCCAAAATGCTGCTGCTCGCTTCCACAGCTAGCTCCGCCTCTCTGGTGGTTATTTTAACTATATTTTAATAAATTTTATTTTCTACCTTCAATTCCGTTTCCTGCTTTGCTGTTTCCTGGATTATTGGTGCTGCTTCCCGGATCATTGGTGGTTTTTCCTTTGGGTTTTTCCCATCCAAAAAAAACCTATGGGCATACATCCACGAGCTATGTGAGCTCCCCAAAATGTGAGTACGATTCCAACTGTGCACAATACTGTAAACTTTGTCTGTGGATCTACACAAGGAAATTTTCCTTTTTTCTCCACTGCATAAAATTCTGGACAGAAAATTTGCTGTAAGGTGGGGGTCACCTAAGAAACTGAAGATAATCACCCACATGCCTGGACCCACTTAGAGCCAGTGTTACGGCTCTATATTTGTGAGTGGGATATATCTCATATACACTTACATAATTTGTATATTATCAGTGTTGCACTATTATTTGTCTCCTTTGTTATACATATATACGCGAGATTCCAGGACCCCATAGAGCATTATTCGCGCCGATCCAGGTCATTTATTTCATTATTGTGTGTAATGGTATAGGGGAAACCACTATATCCTGAGATTGGCTATCTGGGCACCCTGGTGGTGGATGCATGTTGTGTGGCGCTGCACCATTCTTTGTTTACATTACACAATATTGCTTGAAACAACCGGACAATACTAAACAATATAAAACTTTCTTATATATAGCCTAGATTTATAAAACTATTTAAAATAGTCTGTCAAGACAGACTTAACCAAATATATCAATACAAAATATAAACATACATCTTGCACTCAACAGACTTCATACATTCTATTGCAGCATACTTTAAAAATTAGCTAAACTTAGAAATTCGCTGCACAGACACACAAAGGGTTACTTTCTCTGTCTATCAGAGAGCAAAAAGCCGACTCCCCCCCTTCCCCCTCTCCATGCAAACAGTGTGTCAGAAAGGAGGGGGGAGGTCGAGTACGGAGAATCTCACTACCTCTCAGCCATTACACACTCTAAATTAATTACTTATCACACTTTACTCTTAATTGAACAGTTTGATAGATCAATTATAAACACAATCAGACAAAAATATCCTTCCATATATCATTCGATCATACAGCACACACTATTTAAAGCACACACTATAATAACATTCTCTGACTTCATACTCACACAGAACAGTACAGATATCACATCCGAATGATCAGTCCGAATTACATACACAAATTATACAGCACTGTAATTATTTTTTTTTTTTTAAAACCTTCTAGATTACCATCTGATCTATTGATCATCTCATTTTCTTCTGGCCCAGGGGGAAGTGGGGGCTCAGAAACTCCTGAAAATCATTACATAATCCACACACAGAATTTGTAAATTATCTTTATTTATTTTACTGGTATATTAAAACACTAAATATATATATATATATATAGACTTATTTTCACACTCATCATTATCATCACTGTCCTCTTGGTCTGCCAATTTATATATGCTCCCCTCGGGCATTTCGATCTTTCCTGGTGGGACCTCTCAGTCTCTTCCACCCACTGCCCCCTCATTTTCCTCCGCAATTCCACTCGCCGGAGTGGAGAAAGCCGGCGGAGCCGTAGCAGCCGCCCGCCCCCTACTCTGCCTGTGCAACCGCGACACACAAAACTTCTCTAGTTGCCCCATAATATGATGGATAGGGCGGGGGCAGGGAATCAATCTCCTCCGGTTGTTCTACCAACACCGGTCTTTTTTTTATTTTTTTATTTATTTATTGGGGGGTACCTGCTTCTTGTTATGTCCCGCCATCATTATAAAATGACTTTTATCTTTTACACAATACTTCCATATAGCTATATATGGGTACTGCTCAGAATATCCGCATTTCCCGGTTACTTGGGAATGCACTTTCTGTATTAGCTCTGGGTCCATTGACCCCTGCTCTGGCCAGTCTGGAACTAGCAGTGGCCACACAATTGTACACATTCCTGTTGATTTCTCTCTAGTTAATTTTTACCCATAATCATGTGTTGTATAGTACTTCAAAATTTCGCACCATATACCCTAAGGGTGTCTCACCCTTCTTTACCTTTTTGGGCTTGGATGACCCGTTACCCATTGTTACTCTTAAAAACAGTAACCTTTTTACAATACAGATATTACTTTTTAGCAAGAACACTTAGAATTTACTGTCTGGTACTTCAGTCAACAATTCATATGTGTCTGACCCGCTTCCTCCGTCAGTAGCCGGACTGCAGTCTCCTGAGCCAGAAACGTACCTTGGGAGTCCACTTTCAAGTTTGCTTTTTCGCTAGGCGAGTAGGCGCTCGATCACTCACAGCAGTCTCAGTAATCATTCACAACCCATACTGTACCAGATACTTTCAGCACAAAACAATACATAAACAATTCAACTCTTTCTACTAGCCGAGGACACGCCGTCCCTCCTTTTGACTCCCTATACCCAATTGGTTGAACTCTAACTCTTGACTGCTTGTGACTATGTGCACCCCGTTCTATAACTACACTCCCATCTGCAATTCCAATTTGCCTATAAATAATTCTACCCACCCGGCACCACTATCTCTGCAGCTACCGCTGGCCCCAATGAGCCCTCTTCACTACACGACGTACACACTAGCACTGACTCAGGGCTCTAAGCCCGGTCACAGAAATCTCTCCACCTTTCCTTTTGTCCACGTGGTGAAGCTTTATTTACAAACACTGACTACGACTACGCAACTCCACGCGGCTCCCCTCTCCCTCAAATTCAGAACCCAATACAATCAATCAATCAATCCAATCAATAGTTAGCATCCGATCCCCCGGGTCCAGACACGCGCTAGCCACTTTCTGGCTCCCGTGCTTTTGGCGGCGGGCTCGGTATGCCAACGAAACCGTGGCCACGGGTCTCCTTATCAAACTTCGGTCGGACGTTTCCCATTATACCGGTATTTCCATTAGACATACAAACATAGAAGACACTTTACCTATCGCCGCGCTGTTCGCTGTTTCCTCGGACTCAGGGGTGTCCCAGTATTCCCGGGCTGGGGGTCCGTTTGAGACGAGATGAGGTCCACTGAACAGGAAATCCTGCTTGGCGCCTGCAGATGTCAGCTCACCTTCAACGGACGCCCAACCAGCGGGATCACTTGCACCTGCAGTCAACCGCTACAGTGTTCAGCAGTCGTTGCCATGCCGGCAAGGGCCCGTATCCCGACTATCGAGCCCCCAAGAAATGTAACCGGAATCCACTAGGTTCACTCGGGACGAGGCCGGACCGGATACGAGCAAGGATTGTCTGAACACGAGTCTCTTCAGGAAAGGCAAACTTTATTGTGATATCACAACAGATGCTCAAACAGGATTCAATCGCAAAGAATGAGCCCCGAGTCCCTCGTGACATCCAATCTTATACCCCAAATACACAATTAGGTACATCCCAATCAGCCCACCTCCCGATGACACTCTCCCACCCCACGTGGGTTAATACCTCCCTTTGGCTAATACAAAGACATTCCATTAAATTGGCTGTAAATTGGCAAACTTTATGTTAGTTTCAGTGGATCATAATTAGTTGCTTTTCCCATCCCGGGCTGCGCCCCCCTCCCTAGCGCCTACAATCACTTGTTGCAGTTAACACCTGGTCTGATCTCTATACTCTCTTGTCTCTCAGCGGGCCTCAACGACCTTGGCGTGTCTACTCCTCTTTCTGTCCTTCCGTGCCAGGAACAGCCTAGACCTTTCTCAAATTCTAATTACTTTTTCTGCTAATCTAACACATTCCTAAATTTCTACGTATATGCCATTCTAGTTTCAGCTAAAAACGTGCCTAGTTATTTTCAAGTGAACCAATATTCTGAACAAGATGGTCGCCTGGCTTATAATGGCGGCCATCTTCCAGTCTATTTCCACTTCAATATCCCTTTCATAGGAAATATTTTATTGTCAGTGTTTTTCTGTTTGTCTGATTTCTAAACAGCTAAGTAAGCTCTGGGTAATGAACTGCTCAGGAAATGTGTCTTATAGATGATCCTTATAGTGATCCCTTACAGTGTATACAGGAGAGAAGCGATCACCAATGTTATATATAACCAGTGTGACATGCGCCAATCAGATATTTATCCGCTGTCATTCCGCTGTATGCACATACCCAAAAATCTTTTGTTGCTATTGTTATGCTCTCACTAAACTATGAGATTTATAAAATAAATGACAGGAGAAAAGAAGGTAATTTTAATTATTTTATTTATAATAAAAATGCTGTTCTTTCAGCCACTAGTCCAATTTTCTTTACCCTTGTGCAGCAATAAAGGCAGCAGCTCAAACACTACTGTTATTGGGCAACATCATTAAAATATGACTGATCCAGAGGAAGGCAAAAAAACCCTGGGCCCTATTGCATTCTTCGAGCATTTTCGTCCACGCAACACAATTTTTTTTGCGCGCAGCGTCAAGCGTTATCGCGCGAAAATTAACAGTGGTATTACAATCCTTGCGCATTTTGTCATCCGTCAAAAAATAATGTTCGTAAAGCCGACGCGCAAAACGAAGAGAAATACGTGCGAAAGAAGAGAAAGCGGTAACGTAGCGCATGTAAATCAGTGTGCGGACTGTTTTTTTCACGGGATTCAGACAATCAGACTTAAGAACCTTAATTGACATCAATTTACCTTAATTGAATCCCTTAAGTTTTTGCTCCAGTAAATCTGAGTATACATGCTGCAGCAATAAAAAAAAACCGCACAAATTCACAATTTTATGATTTGGGTAGGTGTAGATTGTAATACGACGTTGTGCGCAAATGGTTTTTCCCCTCGCGTTAATGCGTTTTTGCGCAAGCGTTATTTATTGCGAGAAGAATGTAATAGGGCCCCTTGTGAGTTATATCTCAGTGAAAAAATTTCCTTCCTGACCCCATCTACGGCAATCGGTTTATTCCCTGGATCAGCCACCTGATGATTATAGCCGCATATTGCTGGAGTCATCGCATTAACACTCAATAGAGGTTGGGATCCCTTTATCTGGAATTCCAAAGACCGGAAGATGCCGAAAAACAGAATTTCTGTCATATGGACCAAATTTTTCTTGCCTCCTTGAAGCTCTGGATGGGTCCGCTTACAGCCTGATAGTCCTCCGAGCATTGCAGCACCTCAAGGAACATGCTGGGACACTTTGTGCAGCACTAGCATGTGATAATATGCCAGCTATTAGCTTTCACAATCTAATACAAAGGTACAATACAGAGACAAATGTTCATGCTCAAAGAGCTTACAATCTAATATAAAGGTACAATACAGAGAATAACATTTCTGCTCAAAGAGCTTACAATCTAATATAAACATACAATACAGAGACAGAATTTTCCTGCTCAAAGAGCTTACAATCTAATATCAACATACAATACAGAGAATGACATTTCTGCTCAAAGAGCTTACAATCTAATATAGAGGTACAATACAGAGAACAACATTTCTACTCAAAGAGCTTACAATATAATATAAAGTTAAAATACAGAGAATGGACGTTTCTGCTCAAAGAGTTTACAATCTAATATAGAGGTACAATACAGAGAACAACATTTCTACTCAAAGAGCTTACAATATAATATAAAGTTAAAATACAGAGAATGGACATTTCTGCTCAAAGAGCTTACAATCTAATATAATGGTTATGGTACAATACAGAGAATGACAGTTCTACTCAAACAGCTTACAATCTAATATAGCAGCTCACACATGGATAAATATTGCCTCCAGCAGCTCACACATGGATAAATATTGCCTCCAGCAGCTCACACATGGATAAATATTGCTTCCAGCAGCTCACACATGGATATATATTGCCCCCAGCAGCTCACACATGGATATATATTGCCTCCAGCAGCTCACACATGGATATATATTACCCCAGCAGCTCACACATGGAAATATATATTGCCCCAGCAGCTCACACATGGGAATATATTGCCCCAGCACCTCACACATGGATATATATTGCCCCCAGCAGCTCACACATGGATATATATTGCCCCCAGCAGCTCACACATGGATATATATTCCCCCAGCTCACACAGGGATATATATTGCCCCAGCTCACACAGGGATATATATTGCCCCCAGCTCACCTCTCTTCTGCCAGGCCCCTGCTGCACAATATTGCATTGCGCAGCGTGGTTTCTACGAGCGGCCGCCGGCTTGAAACTCTGCCGCTCACGTGGGCTCCACCAGCCAGCCGCGATCTAGCGATCATGCGGCTGGCTGGTGGAACCCACGTGAGCAGCAGAGTTTCAAGCCGGCGGCCGCTCATAGTAAGCACGCGGTGGCCGGCAATATTGGGCAGGAGGGGCCTGGCAGAGGCGGCCCAGGTGGCACTTGTCCCTCTGCCCCCCGGCCCATTCCGCCCCTGGCAGAAGGAACGTTCGTGTGAGTGGACGTTCCCTCTCACTCGATGCCCGTCTGGCCGCCTCTCTAAGTGCAGTTAGTACGCTCAGCGCTGCACGGCTCGATCCTCCTATGGAGGATTGCGCTTTGCAGCTCTGTCACCTCGCGTCCTAGTGCTTTGACGGAGAGACCTGCTGCACGGACGTAGCACGGCCACTGTTGCGCATGCAATTTGTGCGTGCTCAACAGTGTGTGGTCGGCCCCGCCGCAGCGTCACAATTCTGCGACGGACGCCAGAAGCCACGTCAGTACGGGCGCACCTAGTGCGCTCGTCTGACACCGGCCTGACAAGTTCCGTAGCGCTGTACAATGGGCGAGTCCTGTGCCAGTCAAAGCAGACTTTATTCTGTTTTTTCCTGCTTTTGCTTTATGAGAGAAGACACATGCACAACACATGTTCATACTGTATATTCCCGTTTTTCTTTTATGTAATTCTTTTGAATAGATTATCATATAAAATATTCCTGACTTTTTCCTGACTATTCCTCCAGCTGATGTTGCTGTATATTTAAAAATTAAATAAAACCTTAAACACCCCCTAAACTTAAGTTTCCATTGAAAATCACTATAATGTATATGGCTGCAAAACCTAACCTTTTTTATTACATACCCAAAATCCTAAAATTGACATATTTTAACCCCTTCACTGCTGAGCCATCTCACCCCTGTGTACTGAACTCATTTTGACTGTTTCGTGCCCTAGATCATTTATTTCAGCAGACTTGGAAGATTCAAAATATATCATTATTATGTGTATACATCATGACCAGTCAAAATGCTATAACCAAAAAACGGCATAAAAATGTAAATTTTCATTCAGCTTTCAAACATTTACACCTTGTAAAATTATTAATTTCACATTTTATCATCCAAACCTTTATGGTTATATATTCTATGAGGTACACTTGTTAAAAAGAAATTTAAATGGAAACATGTTACTGCATTTTTCTGAGAAAATATGCAATGTTAGCCAAAACTGAAAGAAACAAAATTTTCGCTTGTGTTTTGGAGGATTGTGTTTTATGAATAATATGACTATGTATAAACACTGACCTTGCTACCAGTAAGAGCACATAATGCCGCTGCCTTAGAACAAAGAGGAAAAAATTTAATCTGCATTTACTTTTCTACTTTAAAATGTTACATGGTCATATTTATTATTTTTGGAAAGGCCAGACTCTGACTTTTCCAATGACTCCTCACTTGACCTTGTGCATTATAAAGATTAGAGATGTAGGGTCGAAGGGCCCTAAACTTAGATTGAAATATTATGTTGCTAATTGATGAGTTTATGCCTCATGACCCCATTTTTTTAATATCCTGATATTAGGGCTTGTTCCTGTGTAACTTTGCACTTATCACCTATAGCCTTTTGATTTTTGTGTCTCTGATTTCTTTTGTGGGGGGGGGGGTTCTTTCCTTTTTTGTTTGTTACCTTGTGGTCCTACCAGTATTGGTTTTTGACATTACTTTGTGCCGCACTAGATGCACTGATCAGTGTGTGTCAGGTCGGGAGGGGGCCCTGGGCCCACACTGGGTGACACCCTCTTGGAGAGTGACACCACTCAGGGCCAGCCTTTGTGTGCTTCCTTCGCTCAGCAGCGCTGTCTCTCTGTGTGGAGAGATCAACGCTGTGCTGAGAAACTCCGCCCCTGGCAGGCACAATCCCCGCCCCTCCATGTGACAGCCATGGGTCTGGGAGAGGAGGGGGAGCAGCCCTCCCACCATCATGGCTGCCCCTTGCTTCCCCAGGCTGTGGAGTCTGCACACTGCCTGCCCTGCCCCTTCCTCACACAGCACCACCACAAGCACGTGCCTGTGGATGGGAGAAGGAGAGAAGCCAGGCTGAGGAGCTGCCCTGACACCCTGCACATGCTGGATCTGGACACAGGCAGGTAACAGGGGCTGCACTGGGAAGGGTAGAAGGGGAGGGGGGCTAGAGAGGTGACAGACTGTACACTGTGGGCTGGGGGGGGGGTGATAGAGAGAACACGAGGCTGGGGAGGGTGACAGAGGACACTCTGTCTGTCAATCCATCCATTCCTGTCTGTCTATATATCCATCCATACCAGTCCGTACATCCCACTGTCAGTGTCTATCCATCCCTCTAGCCATTCATCCAGAGACTCACTGCTTTTACCTTTATTAGAGGTCTGTTGATGTGGATTCTGTGTCCGTTCATACTCATTGGGCTATTTTACACTGCTAGCGTTAAAACGCGGGCGCTAGGGAGGAAAACATGCGCCTGTAGTTTTCCCCCTTGTGCCTTGCGAGATCTGGCCGGTCAGCGTAGTGCAGGGCCGGCCCGACAATGGAGCAGGGTGGAGCACAAAATTAGGGCAGCAAATTTTTGCACCGACGCTGCACTATTTTTCCATCAGCACCGGCGGCAGCATCTAAATTGAAGGTGGGAGCATTGAGTGACGCTGACACGCATGCGTGTAGATGGGCCAGCATGGGATTGAGACACGTGTGGTGTGGGCGGCGGATCCTCAGCCTGCAAGAGCTTGTTATTGTCTCTCCTCAGGCTCCCGCTGTGCCCTGGAAACAGACACGCCACTACGTATGTGCCTGCCTGTCCCAGACATCACAAGGTGCATCCAGCGCCGCTGCCCCACACCGATCAGCAAGAGCACTTGCAGAAAGGAACTTGGAGATTTAAGATCCTTGGTATCTCCAGAGACTAACGAGTTCTAATCTCCAGAGAGTGAAACTCCCACGGCAAATTACTACTCAGAAGTAATTTGCCGTGGGAGTTTTAGTCTCTGGAGATTAGAACTCATTGAAGTCGTTGCTGGGCACTGTGGACATGGCGCAGGGGGGTGAGTGTACATCTCTCTAACAGGGGATGCGGAGCGGAGGAGGCTGTGGGAGCTCTGTGCAAGATTCCCTGCTGCTTGGAGCCTGCTGTCTGGGGCAATGGGGGTTGTAAATTTCCTTCTTTTTTTTAAAGGGGGATCAAATGGCAATGAAACACACTGTTGCAGCCTGGGTATGTGATGTGAAACACGCTGCTGCAGCCTGGGTATGTGATGTGAAACACGCTGCTGCAGCCTGGGTATGTGATGTGAAACACGCTGCTGCAGCCTGGGTATGTGATGTGAAACACGCTGCAGCAGCCTGGTATGTGATGTGAAACACGCTGCTGCAGCCTGGGTATGTGATGTGAAACACGCTGCAGCAGCCTGGGTATGTGATGTGAAACACGCTGCTGCAGCCTGGGTATGTGATGTGAAACACGCTGCCGCAGCCTGGGTATGTGAATGTGATGTGAAACACGCTGCTGCAGCCTGGGTATGTGAATGTGATGTGAAACACGCTGCTGCAGCCTGGGTATGTGATGTGAAACACCCTGCTGCAGCCTGGGTATGTGATGTGAAACACGCTGCTGCAGCCTGGGTATGTGATGTGAAACACGCTGCAGCACCCTGGGTATGTGATGTTAAACACGCTGCAGCAGCCTGGGTATGTGATGTGAAACACCCTGCTGCAGCCTGGGTATGTGATGTGAAACACGCTGCTGCAGCCTGGGTATGTGATGTGAAAAACGCTGCAGCAGCCTGGGTATGTGATGTGAAACACGCTGCAGCAGCCTGGGTATGTGATGTGAAACACGCTGCAGCAGCCTGGGTATGTGATCTGAAACACGCTGCTGCAGCCTGGGTATGTGATTGGAAACACGCTGCCGCAGCCTGGGTATGTGAATGTGATGTGAAACACGATGCTGCAGCCTGGGTATGTGAATGTGATGTGAAACACGCTGCTGCAGCCTGGGTATGTGATGTGAAACACACTGCTGCAGCCTGGGTATGTGAATGTGATGTGAAACAGGCTGCTGCAGCCTGGGTATGTGATGTGAAACACGCTGCTGCAGCCTGGGTATGTGATGTGAAACATGCTGCTGCAGCCTGGGTATGTGATGTGAAACACGCTGCTGCAGCCTGGTTATGTGATGTGAAACACGCTGCTGCAGCCTGGGTATGTGATGTGAAACACGCTGCTGCAGCCTGGGTATGTGATGTGAAACACGCTGCTGCAGCCTGGGTATGTGATGTGAAACACGCTGCTGCAGCCTGGTTATGTGATGTGAAACACGCTGCTGCAGCCTGGGTATGTGATGTGAAACACGCTGCTGCAGCCTGGGTATGTGAATGTGATGTGAAACACGCTGCTGCAGCCTGGGTATGTGATGTGAAACACGCTGCTGCAGCCTGGGTATGTGATGTGAAACACGCTGCAGCAGCCTGGGTATGTGATGTGAAACACGCTGCTGCAGCCTGGGTATGTGATGTGAAACACGCTGCCGCAGCCTGGGTATGTGAATGTGATGTGAAACACGATGCTGCAGCCTGGGTATGTGAATGTGATGTGAAACACGCTGCTGCAGCCTGGGTATGTGATGTGAAACACACTGCTGCAGCCTGGGTATGTGAATGTGATGTGAAACAGGCTGCTGCAGCCTGGGTATGTGATGTGAAACACGCTGCTGCAGCCTGGGTATGTGATGTGAAACATGCTGCTGCAGCCTGGGTATGTGATGTGAAACACGCTGCTGCAGCCTGGTATGTGATGTGAAACACGCTGCTGCAGCCTGGGTATGTGATGTGAAACACGCTGCTGCAGCCTGGGTATGTGATGTGAAACACGCTGCTGCAGCCTGGGTATGTGATGTGAAACACGCTGCTGCAGCCTGGGTATGTGATGTGAAACACGCTGCTGCAGCCTGGGTATGTGAATGTGATGTGAAACACGCTGCTGCAGCCTGGGTATGTGATGTGAAACACGCTGCTGCAGCCTGGGTATGTGATGTGAAACACGCTGCTGCAGCCTGGGTATATGATGTGAAACACGCTGCTGCAGCCTGGGTATGTGATGTGAAGCACACTGCTGGGTATGTGAAGCACACTGCTGGGTATATCCGATTCTGGACTCTGCTGGGTATGTCAAATCCTGGGGTTTGTCTGGGTATGTCAAATTCTGTGAGTTTAACTTACAATTAGCAGTACAACTATGAGTATAAAAATTAAAATCTTAACACTATGCAGCGCTGTTGTTCACTGGCACCCGGTTGTCTGATTTACTAGCTCAGTTATACACTTATACACACACACCGCACATTACTATATCACTGAGCTCCACAGCAAAAAAATTCTAATGTACGGTGCGTATGAGTGTTTGAATTTTATTGCTGTGGCCAGTGGCGTAGCGTGGGTTGTCAGCGCCCGGGGCCAGCAAAGAATTGTGCGCCCCCCCCCCCAACCTGTGGACGTTATCGATATTGCCCCAGCTCACACATGGATTTGCCCCCAGCTCACACATGGATTTGCCCCCAGCTCACACATGGATTTGCCCCCCAGCTCACACATGGATTTGCCCCCAGCTCATGGATTTGCCCCCAGCTCATGGATTTGCCCCCAGCTCATGGATTTGCCCCCCAGCTCATGGATTTGCCCCAGCTCATGGATTTGCCCCCCAGCTCATGGATTTGCCCCCCAGCTCATGGATTTGCCCCCCAGCTCATGGATTTGCCCCCAGCTCATGGATTTGCCCAAGCTCATGGATTTGCCCCCCAGCTCACTCATGGATTTGCCCCCCAGCTCACTCATGGATTTGCCCCCAGCTCATAGATTTGCCCCAGCGCTCACATGGATTTGCCCCCATCTCATGGATTTGCCCCAAGCTCATGGATTTGCCCCCCAGCTCACTCATGGATTTGCCCCCCAGCTCTCACATGGATTTGCCCCCCCAGCTCACTCATGGATTTGCCCCCCAGCTCACTCATGGATTTGCCCCCCAGCTCACTCATGGATTTGCCCCAGCGCTCACATGGATTTGCCCCCATCTCATGGATTTGCCCCAGCTCATGGATTTGCCCCCAGCTCATGGATTTGCCCCAGCTCATGGATTTGCCCCCCAGCTCACTCATGGATTTGCCCCCATCTCATGGATTTGCCCCCCAGCTCACTCATGGATTTGCCCCCAGCTCACTCATGGATTTGCCCCCCAGCTCACTCATGGATTTGCCCCCAGCCCTTACCTGGATATTGCCCAGGCCCCAGCTCCGGCGGGGGTTGAGGGGACCGGGACCCAGATGCCGGGCAGCGCGGGAGCGCCTGCCCGGTCTTTAACAGTCCGTCCTGTTAGGTGATGCCGCGCAGCGGTCACGTGGTCCGGCCAATCAGGTGGTACAGAGACTCCGTACCACCTGATTAGCCGGACCACGTGACCGGCTGCGCACGCCGCGCAGCCGCATCACCTAACAGGACGGACTGTTAAAGACCGGGCAGGCGCTCCCGCGCTGCCGGCATCTGCGTCCCCTCAACCCCCGGGCCAGTTTTAGGGGCGCAAATGCGCCCCTAACAAAACTGCGCCCGGGGCCACGGCCCCCCCAGCCCCCCCCACGCTACGCCACTGGCTGTGGCGCACTGTGATACGCTCATACACAGTGCGTGTTTTTTTTTGGGGGGGGGCAGCATTTCATCCTTTGCTCCAGGCAGCACAATGTCTTGGGCCGGCCCTGGCGTAGTGATACGCAGGGGGAGATTGGGGCGACTTTTCCCCCCCAGTCTTTCCCTGCTCCCGCCAGACTGTGGAGGTGGACGGAGCCGCGGTCCTCGCCGCGGGACAGGAGGTGAGTATCTGCTCACTTTTTTTATTTTTTTGGCTGGTGTTAACGGATTATGCAGGAGCGGAATCCGTTAACACCAAGTCCTGGCTGTGTTTAACTTTTATGTTAACCGCGGCCAGACGGTAATCAGCGCTATGACTTTGTAATCCTAACGCTGATTAACACTTTGCGCTCCCCATGTTAAGTATAGTGAGCGCAAAGTACAGTAACCTCGCACTGACAAGCGCAAGATTCCAAACGCTAACGGATTACTTAAAGTGGCATTAAACCCTCAGATTTTCTAACATAAAACATTATTATAATGTGAGCCTTACTGTAATCCAGTGTCGTTTTCCTTCTCTTTGCTTCGGTTTCTTTTAACCCTTTCGCTGCTGAGGCTTTTCACACCTCTGTGCTGAGGTCATTTTTACCGCTTTCGCTCATCTTGTTTAACCGCGTTTTGTAGCCATATTTTGATGTATGACCCAGACATATTATATATTGTTCTTTCCGGCAGACTCCACAGATTCATAATATGTCATTATTATGTGTATACGTTATGTCATGTCTGTATATTATAACAAAAAATGCAATAAAATTAGAATTTTCAATAATTTATTATGTGTAAAGTGTTTTTTTTCACATTTTAACATGCGATCATTTGCGGTTATATTTTGTATGGGGTGCGCTTGTTAAAAAAATTAGAAATGGGGACCGGTTACATTTTTTTTTGGGGAAAATGTCGCTATTTTTAACAAACGCACCGCATACAAAAATCGTTAGTGCAGCATTATTGTTCACATTATAGTTGAAATGGGAACAATATTGCTGCATTAACAAAACAAAAACAAAAAAAAAAACTTGTTTATTTTTTTTTTAGAATTTTTTTAAATATATATATATATATATTTATTTTTTTTTTAAAAAAAACCTTTTTCATTATCATGTTTGATATCGTTGGAAGGGCCATGCTCTGGCCGATCCAACGATATCAAACATTAACCCCTAGCTGCCACGGATCGGGAGATAGGGGGTTCATTGGAACCCCCTATCTCCACCATTGGTGGCAGCTAGGGGTTAACTCCAGGACTGGCGTCATCATGCTATGCTATGCTATCCAAGATGTCGGCCAGCTCCAGGAAAGGATCACGAACCGGCGCTTTTCAGCGCCGATTCGTGATCCGGCTCCCCAGGGGTTAATGACAGGCACCGTTTGGAAGGGCAGGCTGTGCCCTTCCAAACGGTGCCTGGATTAACCTCCTGCTCCCTGGCGATCGGGAGGGAGAGAGGTCCGAAGGTCCCTTTCAGGCGCCTCCTCCGCACATGCGGGGGGGGGCGCCTGAATTAGATGTCATCGCGCCGCCGCGATGACGTCTAATTGCTCCGCAGGGGTCCCGAGTGCTGGGCTGACATCCAAGATGTCAGCCTGCACCGGGGGGGGGGCGCAGCAATCCGCCGGAATCCGGCGGATTGCTGCCTCCTGTACAGGAGAACCACTTGGCTGGACGCGCTGAGCACGCCATAGCAGCCAAGTGGTTAAATCCTTATCTGTAATCATGTTTGGGAGAACTTCCTGTTTTCAGGTGACTCCAGCTTCTCTGAAATCTTACATGGTGTCAGCGTTCTCAGCTAAAACTACAAGAGAAAGTCCTGCAGACATCCACATCCCCGCCCACTTGTGATTGACACAAGTTCACAATGCAATGAATAACATTTGTTCAAAAAAAAGGAAAAAAAAATACCCTGCTCTGATTATGAGAATCTGCAGAACAGGAAAAAAAACAGAGCAGAATTCAGGCAGCTGTTGTCAATCACAAGTGGGCAGGGATTTGCATGTCTGGACTTCCTCTTGTAGTTTTAGCTGAGAACGCTGACACCATGTAAGATTTCAGTGAAGCTGGAGTCACCTGAAAACAGGAAGTTCTCCCAAACATGATTACAGATAAGGATTTAAAAGAAACCAAAGCAAAGAGAAAGAAAACTACACTGGATTACAGTAAGGCTCACATTATAGTACTGTTTTATGTAAGAAAATCTGAGGGTTTAATGGCACTTTAACCCGTTAGCGTTTGGATTGAAATATGCGGTAAATACTTGGGTTAACGCTCACTCAAGTGAGTGCAAACATTAGCACCAAGTATATAATGTGGCCCATTGCCTTTACCGTTAGAGGTCTATTGCTGTGGATCCTGTGTGCGTTCATACTCACTGCCTTTACTGTTGGAGGTCTATTGCTGTGTATTCTGTGTACGTTCATACTCACTGCGTTTACCTTGAGAGTTCTATTGCTGTGGTGCTCTAATATGCTCATACGCACTGCACATTACTGAGAGTTCTGTTGCTGTGGTACTCTGTGATATGTTTATCCAGTGGAATTTTCTAATTATATTTTTATGCTACACTAGTTGTTAAGCCTGCCCGGAGGGCAGTCTATTGTTGTTGTTGCCAGCTCAGAATCCATGTTCAGATATTTGCTTTTCAATGTCCTATCCAAGAGTATCTCTATATATAAATGCGTTTGTAATGCGTCCGTCGCTGTCCCGTCTGCGACGGCCGAGTGAGCAGCTGACTGCGCATTACAAATGCATTTATATATTAAGAGCGGGCTCCTCTTCCCTCTTAGATTGTAAACTCACAGGAGCGGGTCCTCTTTTCCCTCTTAGATTGTAAACTCACGGGTGCGGCTCCTCTTTTCCCTCTTAGATTGTAAACTCATGTGAGTGGGTGCCGCTTTTCCCTCATAGATTGTAAACTCACGTGAGTGGGTGCCTCTTTTCCCTCTTAGGCTAGGGTCAGACGAACGCAGTTTTAACGTGCGTTTAGCCGCACGAAATCACGGCCGTGCTAGCAGCAAATGACGTCCAATGCCAGGGAACACACGACGAACGGCCGCACGAAAGTTCGTCCGTGCAACGCAAGTGGCAAACTAACGCATTTTTTCGAGAACGTCAAACCGCTACTACTGACGTACAGAGTGCGCTGCGTCCGCATAGCGGCGTGTTTGCGTGATTGGGAGACGTCAGACGCTGCTAGTGACCGGATAACATAACGTCCAGACACAAAAAGTGTTTTATTGATGATCCGTACAAAATCACGGACGAAAATGCGCATCGTATGACCGCTATCGCGTATTCCGTGAAAAAATACGTCTGTTCGTTCGACCGCACTTTCCCACGGACGACCCGAAAAATGCGTTCGTCTGACCCTAGCCTTAGATTGTAAATTCACAGGCTCAGGCTCCTCTTTTCCCTCTTAGATTGTAAACTCATGGGAGCAGCTCCTCTTTTCCCTCTTAGATTGTAAGCTCACGTGAGCGGGGTCCTCTTTCCCCTCTTCAGTGATTCAGTTTTACCGAAAATACAGTCAGGGTTATCCAAAGAGATTCGAAAAGTCACCGCACGTTCGGTGACTTTTTGTTCTCTTCAATTCGGTTCCTTTTGCCGATTGCATTTCGGTGACCCTGCGGTGTATTCAGCAAACAGCACAGGGTCCCCGAATTGCAGGGAAAAGCTGCCGCAAACCTGACGAAACCTAACCGAATGCACGCTGAAAACAAGCAAAAACATCTGGATTAACCTTCGAAAAAGCCGAACATGAGCCGAATCACACAGAGCCGAAGCAGCTGTGACATAGAGGAGGCAGTGAATAAATTAGCAAAACCATTTGTATGAATCTGGGAAAATGAAACGCTGTTTGCAAAGAAACTACTGAGCGAAAATGTCTGAAATTTTCACCGGAGGTCCAGGGAATGATAATAAAGAGGGCTGTTACAAAAAAAATAAGCAAACTGAAAAAAAAAAAAAAAAAATCGGACTTTTAATTTTTTTTTTAAAAATTCAGAAAAATGCTTAAAGTATCCTAAAAAATCTATAAATAAAGAGACTTTTTACTGCAGAATTTTATAATGAACGGTTTATTAGATATTGAATTAAAACGGGAATATTTTTAACATTGAAGCCTATGGGATTCTCCTGAATAAATTTGCCGAATTAAACCACCGAATGGCAGGGCATTAGGGGAACCTTTCACTGCTGGTTTGTGTTCTCTGAATAGCCGAAGCAGTGCTTTTCCATGGGGATTTCACTGCCCTCGAACAGGGACCGAACAGGCACCGTATGTTCAGGCAATTCGCCAGGATTTGGCGAATTGCCTGCTCTCTGGATAGCCGAATGGTCAGGAAAGGTAACCGAACTGATTTTCAGCGTTCGGTTACCTTTCTCAAGCAATTCGGATCTCTTTGGATAACCCTGAGTGACTTCGCTATTTAGTGAATATTCACTGTGTTTTGCTGAAAATGGAGTCGCCGAAACAGTTATCAGCCGTTGGCGAAAAACGCTGAATTGCGCCAATAACTGCTGAATCACGCCAAATTGGATTCAGAAAATTCCTCTGAACTGAAAAAAAAATATTTCTTATTCTCCTAATAGGGCTTAAATCAATAAAAATGTGTCTAAATAATAAAAAAAAATTGTGAGAAGTTTCTATCGCACTATAGTCCTCTTCTGCCACACTATACAATATGAATGAATGCTTGTCCCCGGTGGCAGCAGCTGCGTGATGTACAGGGCTCTCTGGAATTGCAAAGGAAGGCTGAGGTGAAGGAAAAAAATAATAAACACTTAACTTTTATTCATACTGGCAAAACATATACAAATTGGTTACAATTAAAAAATTTATTATAGGTGCCAAGTGCACTGGAGCTCAAGTGAAAGTCCTGTTAAAAGGCATAAGTATTAGTAGCTGTGAATATTCGGCTGCTGGAAACACAATATTACATGCACTCAGCTCCTGATAAATATATATAATTATAAAATCAGGAGCTGAATGCATATAATATTGTGTTTCCAATAGCCTAATATCCACAGCTACTAATACTTATGCCTTTTAACAGGACTTCCACCTGAGCTCCAGTGCACTTGGCACCTATAATACATTTTTTAATATTAACCAATTTGTTTTGCCAGTATGAATAAAAGTTAAGTTTCTATTGTTTTCTTTTTCCTTCACCTCCTTCCAGAGAGCCCCCCCCCCAGTTAATAAGGCTAATAGTGCTATTTGTTTTACATGTGTCCCTGTGCTGCTGCATCTGCCCAAGGTGCATTGGGGTACATTTATCTGTGTTCTTCCTCCTTTTAGGACCCAGCACTCAGGACAGCTGCCTGGGGAAATGCCTGAATCTCACCCTGGTTAAGACTGCATCTTAACCAGGGTCTGTCTATCTTGTCCTCACTCTTCATGGCACATGGAGTGAACAGGAAGCTGTGTGTAGGAGGATGGGGAAGAGCAACTGCAGCAGCATGAGAGGCTCCCGAGTCCCGAAACTCAGACAGGGGCAGAAAGCAGTGGAGTAACAAGGGGGGGCAGCCTTGCAAGATCTGGCTGGCTGGCAGCAGAGCTTATGCTGGCGGCCGCTGGAGGAGGACAAACACACGGCCGCCGGCAATGATGAGGAGAGGTGAGTGCTGGGGCAAATATATCCATGTGTGAAAGCTGGGGGGGGGGCAAATATATCCATGTGTGAGAGCTGGGGGGGGCAAATATATGCATGTGTGAGAGCTGGGGGGGGCAAATATATGCATGTGTGAGAGCTGGGGGGCAAATATATCTATGGGTGAGTGCTGGGGCAAATATATGCATGTGTGAGAGCTGGGGGCAAATATATGCAAGTGTGAGAGCTGGGGGGGTAAATACATCCATGGGTGAGAGCTGGGGGCAAATACATCCATGGGTGAGAGCTGGGGTAAATATATCCATGTGTGAGAGCTGGGGGGGGGAATATATGCATGTGTGAGAGCTGGGGGCAAATACATCCATGGGTGAGAGCTGGGGTAAATATATCCATGTGTGAGAGCTGGGGGGCAAATATATCCATGTGTGAGAGCTGGGGGGGGCAAATATATGCATGTGTGAGAGCTGGGGGGCAAATATATCTATGGGTGAGTGCTGGGGCAAATATATGCATGTGTGAGAGCTGGGGGCAAATATATGCAAGTGTGAGAGCTGGGGGGGTAAATACATCCATGGGTGAGAGCTGGGGGCAAATACATCCATGGGTGTGAGCTGGGGCAATATATATCCATGTGAGCTGGGAGGGCAATATTTCCATGTTTGAGCTGGAGGGGGTACCCTGGGCCCATGGTATGGAAAGGGTTTGCAGGGCTGTGCAGATGGGGTGCCACGTGTGTTCTGGCAGCATGGAAAGGGTGCACTGGGCAGACCACACCTGGGTTACCCTACACTGCATAGCTGCAAGGGGTATGTGCTGGGAGCCTGTATTTATAATTCTGGGGGTCCAGTGTATATAATTCTGGGGGTCCAGTGTATATAATTCTGGGGGTCCAGTGCCTGTGTATATAATTCTGGGGGTCCAGTGTATATAATTCTGGGGATCCAGTGCCTGTGTATATAATTCTGGGGGTCCAGTGTATATAATTCTGGGGGTCCAGTGCTAGTGTATATAATTCTGGGGGTCCACTGTGTATAATTCTGGGGGTCCACTGTGTATAATTCTGGGGGTCCAGTGTATATAATTCTGGGGGTCCAGTGCCTGTGTATAATTCTGGGGGTCCAGTGCCTGTGTATAATTCTGAGGGTCCAGTGCCTGTGTATATAATTCTGGGGGTCCAGTGCTTGTGTATAATTCTGGGGTCCAGTGCCAGTGTATGTAATTCTGGGGGTCCAGTGTATGTAATTCTGGGGGTCCAGTGTATATAATTCTGGGGTCCAGTGCCTGTGTATATAATTCTGGGGGTCCAGTGTATATAATTCTGGGGGTCCAGTGTATATAATTCTGGGGGTCCAGTGCCTGTATATAATTCTGGGGGTCCAGTGTATATAATTCTGGGGGTCCAGTGCTTGTGTATAATTCTGGGGGTCCATTGTATATAATTCTGAGGGTCCAGTGCCAGTGTATGTAATTCTGGGGGTCCAGTGCCTGTGTATATAATTCTGGGGGTCCAGTGCCTGTGTATATTTAATTCTGGGGGTCCAGTGTATATAATTCTGGGGGTCCAGTGCCTGTGTATATAATTCTGGGGGTCCAGTGCCTGTGTATATAATTCTGGGGGTCCAGTGTATATAATTCTGGGGGTCCAGTGCCTGTGTATGTAATTCTGGGGGTCCAGTGTATATAATTCTGGGGGTCCAGTGCCAGTGTATATAATTCTGGGGGTCCACTGTGTATAATTCTGGGGGTCCAGTGCCTGTATGTAATTCTGGGGGTCCAGTGTATATAATTCTGAGGGTCCAGTGCCTGTATGTAATTCTGGGGGTCCAGTGTATATAATTCTGAGGGTCCAGTGCCTGTATGTAATTCTGGGGGTCCAGTGCCTGTGTATATAATTCTGGGGGTCCAGTGCTTGTGTATAATTCTGGGGGTCCAGTGCCAGTGTATGTAATTCTGGGGGTCCAGTGTATGTAATTCTGGGGGTCCAGTGTATGTAATTCTGGGGGTCCAGTGTATATAATTCTGGGGGTCCAGTGTATATAATTCTGGGGGTCCAGTGCCTGTGTATAATTCTGGGGGTCCAGTGCCTGTGTATAATTCTGAGGGTCCAGTGCCTGTATGTAATACTGGGGGTCCAATATTTTGTCCCGGTCCGGGCCTGCTTATAACCACCTGAGTGGACGTTTATATAATGAGGGTGGGGGGAAACAATTTCTGCCCCAGGCGCCCATAACTCTGGTTACGCCACTGGCAGAAAAACACAAATTTGCTGCTTTGCGGTTCCCCCCTGACAGGCGCCCCCTCGCTATGCCTCTGGGCTCAGGTGGTGCTGGAGAAGGGCAATGGCGGAGACTGAGCTGTGTGCAGGTGGGAGAGAGAGACGCTTTGCGTGCGCCTTTCCAACGGACGTGCTGGCTGTTTTTTTTCTGTCCCCCGTCGCACATGCGCATTGCGTCCGCCGCCTGCTGCGATGGACACAAATGTTTTTATATATAGAGATTGTTTGCACTAATACACATTTTATGTGATTTTTTTTTAATTCAAAGTTTATTCAGGAAACATAAAATACAGATACACAGATATCCATGGAAACAAAGGAATACACAATATACACATGTAATTAAAGGTGATACATAAAGAATATAAGAAAAGGTACGCAGTACAAAAGGAAGGGCAAAGGTCTCCATTTCCCATACTATCCCCTACATCGAGGACTTCAATCCTAGTGCTATCCCGTTCCGTCAATGTGAAAGGAGAGAGTGCGAAGTATAATGGAGAAGTGGGGAGGGACAGCAAGGCGAGAAAAAGAGGAGAGGAAATAGAAAGAGAAAAGAGAGGGAGGGTAATGGGGACGGGGTAAGCCACATAAAATAAGAGGTAGGAAGGGGAAGGGGGAAAGAAGAACAAAAGTGAGGAAGAGAGAAGAAAAGAGAGAGAGAGAAAAAAAAAAGGGGGGAGGGGAGGGAGGACAGAGTTAACCTACTCAGGTAAGGTAGTGTTGTCATATGGCTCCACCTCGAGGAACCCCAGACACAACCGCCGTACTAGGAAGCAGAGCTAGAGGCTCGGGTACTCGCAGCATATCGGTCCCAGTAGAACCATTTCATGGCTGAGTCATCAGTCAGCCCACGATGCCTCGCATCCAGCAAATCAATGGAGCGATATTCCTCGACACGAGCAATCCATTCCTGAACGGTAGGAGTCCTTGTTGACTTCCACAGAGCAGGGACCAGGGCCTGGGCAGCAAAAAAGCATAAGAAGGAGGACCGAGCGCTTAAGGGTTTTGAGGGGGAACGGAAGATGGAGGAGGAGAAAACATTCAGGGGTCAGAGGGAGATCCTCATCCGTTACTTGAAGTATCGCATCTCGAACACGAATCCAGAACGATTTCAGGTTGGGGCAAGTCCACCATGTATGGAGATATGTGCCGTTGTCTGTTTCACAGCGCCAGCAGTGAGGCGGGTTTGATGGGTAAACATGGTGTAAAAAACTAGGAGAGCGATACCAAAACGTGACTATTTTATACGAAGTCTCCTGAATACGCGTTGCGCTGCTACCTTTGTGGATCAAGGCAAACGTGTTAGACCACTGTTCCTCCGAGATGGTCGTATCCAGCTCACGATCCCAATGAGAAACAAAGGAGGGGACTGTAGAGTCACTGGCCTGCAGTAGACCATATAGGGTAGAGACTCCGTGAGCTAGGGCTTTCCCTGCATGACAGAGTGATTCAAACGGGAGCAAGTGGCGGCTTAAGCTGTAGCCGCAGTTAAGGCTTCTCAAGTACGACTTCAATTGGAAATAATTAAATCTATCTAGCACAGAGAGAGGCCCTCTCGGAGATGCAAGCGGCAAGACCTCTAGGTTGCCGTCAGCAGGGAGATCCATCGCACGCAGCCTGTTCCCATCTGTCAGACGGGTCCTCAAGGACGGTCGTATCCCGACCCTGAGGGCCGGGTTATGAACCAAGGGCAGAAGTGGGGAGATGGCCGTGGAGAGGCCGTATGTCAATTTAATCTTGTGCCACATACTCAGCGTCACCGACACCGGATCTGGATCAGCACCTCGTGAGCGGGTGAGGTGGGAGCCACGGAAGTGTCCAGAGCGGGCGCCCCGCCAGGGCAAGCTCCAGGTCCAGCCACTGTTTATCGGGGGTCATCAAAGACCAGTCCACCAGCCTCATTAAATGACTGGCCTGATAATAACGTCGGGGATCCGGAAGGGCCAATCCCCCCTTATGTTTCGGGCGGCTCAAAATCACAAAGCTGACCCTGGGTCTGCATTTTGGCCAAATGAATTTGAGGAGCGCCGTCCGCAGAGCGGTAAAGAAAGAGAGAGGGATCATAATCGTGAGGGCCCCGAAAAGATAAAGGAGCCTCGGTAGTAAGTTCATCTTGAGGGCTGCTATTCTGCCCATCCAGGATTTCATACGGCTATTCCAATCCGCCATGTCTGCGCGAAACGTAGTCAGAATAGCCGTGAAGTTAAATTCCAACATCTGTTTGGCGGATGGTGCCAGCCACACTCCCAGATATTTCATCTTGTGAACGCAGTGTCGAAAAGGGTAGCTCCTGCAGACGGCACCCAGATTGGCCTGCTCCAGTGAGATATTAAGGAATTCCGATTTGTCTCGGTTGATCTTGAATCCGGCCAGCTCCCCATAGGCTTCTAGTTCTCTCGTAATTGCCGGCAGGGTAGAGTCTGGGTCCGTGATGAAGAACAAGAGGTCATCGGCATAAGCCGAGACCTTGTGAGTCGAATCACATCCCTGTAGTCCCCTGATGGCCACATTACGTCGGATCGTGTCCAGAAGCGGCTCCAGTGTCATGGCAAATAAAAGGGGAGACAACGGGCATCCCTGGCGTGTTCCGTTGTGGATGTTGAATGGGGCAGACAGCACACCATTTGCACGGACCCGGGCCATGGGATGGTCGTATATCGCCCGCAACCAACCCATAAAAGAGCCCCCGACCCTGATGCGCCGCAGTACAGTAAACATAAAGTTCCACCTCACCCTGTCGAAGGCCTTCTCTGCATCTGTTTGTCACGGTTCCCAGATCCCACCACGCAGTACTTAACACCCCACACTCCACAGAGCCCAGAAGCTACCAACAGAGTAGCCGTGAAAGATCTCTAACTGTCTGGTCCTTAGAAATGGCCAAGTAAACTAGCTAGACAGAAAGGGTTAACAACACAGGAAGTAGTCAGCCGAGCCAGAATCAGGAATACAGAGTTCAGAATGGTCAAATGGAATAGCCGGGTCGATATCATAGCAGTGGCGTAGTACAAGAAAATGGTCTAGGGCAACAGAAGGCAGAATAGTCAGAAACAAGCAGAGGTCAATAACGGGTTAATTCAATATAGCAGTCAGGTACAAGGAGCTCAGGTATGGATAACCACGATCTGGCAACTGCTGAGAATACACTGAGGGTTTTTAAAGACCTTCACCAGGCCACGCCCCCCACTCAAGCCGCACCTCATGCAACCACCTCCCTGCCTGTCTCCATTTAAACCGGGCATTGGTCAGCGAGCAGCATCAGACATGCTGCCCTCAAGCACACAGGTAGGGCTGGAAGCTCCCAACGTTACAGTACCCCCCTCTCCACGGGAGGCCACCGGACGACCAACAGGACGAGCGGCAGGACGACCACCAGGGCGATCGGGGTGTGAGGCATGGAACGCCCTGACCAACCTAGAGGCAGACATGTCAGAAGCTGGATTCCAGGACCGGTCTTCTGGACCATAACCCACCCAATCGACCAAGTACTGCAGAGCGCCCCTGCACAGCCTAGAATCCAAAACCCTCCTAACCTCATACTCAGATTCACCATCAACCTGAACAGGTGGAGGAAGAGGAACGACCCGCGTGTACCTGTTACACAACAATGGCTTCAGTAGGGAGGTGTGGAAGACGTTGTGCATGCGAAGATGTTTAGGAAGGGCAAGAGCATAAGCCACAGGATTAATGCGGCAAATGATCTTATATGGACCTATAAACCGAGGAGCCATTTTCATAGAAGGCACCCGCAACTTCACGTTCCTAGTGGACAACCAAACTCTATCCCCCACGTTATAGGAGGGAGCTTGTAACCTATGCCTGTCAGCCTTGCGTTTCTGGGCAGCAACATTGCGCTCCATATTTTCTCGAATCTGTCTCCAAATCTCTTGCAGTTGAGTGAGATGGTCATCGAGAGCCGAGATGGCCTGTTCAGTAAACTGAAGCGGTAGAGCCGGAGGGAAAAAAACATAGATGGCAGAAAAAGGAGAGTGGCCAGTGGTCTCGTTAACGGCGTTATTACGTGCATACTCAGCCCAGGGCAACAACTCCGACCAATTGTCTTGTTGTTGTGTGGTAAAGCAACGTATGTACTGCTCGAGACCCTGATTTGCCCTCTCTGCTGCCCCATTGGTTTGTGGATGATATGCTGAAGAGAAGGCAAATCGCACCCCCATCTCTGCACAGAAAACCCTCCAGAAACGAGAGACGAACTGGGCTCCTCTGTCAAAGACTATTTCAGACGGAACCCCATGTATTCGTACAATCTCTCTAGCAAATACAACCGCCAGTTCTTTGGCTGTAGGAAGCTTAGGTAGAGGGACAAAATGAGCCATTTTGGAGAAGCGGTCTACAACTGTCAGAACCACAGTATGACCCTTGGACTTCGGCAAGTCCACAATAAAATCCATAGATAGATCAGACCAAGGCCTCTTAGGCATGGGTAAAGGCTGCAATAGACCGACAGGCAAGGATTTACTGGTTTTGCTTCTGGCACAGACTTGACAAGCCAAAACAAACAGACGTACGTCCTGTCGCATGGTGGGCCACCAGAACTGTCTGGAGATACTGGTAAGAGTCTTAGTAATACCAGGATGACCTGCTGGTTTAGAATCATGAAACATTATGAGTAATTCTTGTCTTTCCTTTTCAGGTACAATCAACATATCTGGAGGCTTGTCAGGTGGAGCCCCTACTTGAACTGCCTGGAGGCGTTCCAGGAAAGGCGAGGAGACAGACAAGCCTGTGGAAGCCACAATACGTTCAGTAGGAACTATAGGATTGTGGTCTTGTGTATTAGACTCATACTGGTCATATTGACGAGATAAGGCATCAGCGATTGCCACATTGCGGTCACCTGGTCTGTAAGTCAATACAAAATTAAACCGAGACAGTAGCAATGACCACCTGGCCTGTCTCGCGTTCAAATGTTTAGCATCCCCGATGTACGTAAGGTTCTTATGATCAGTAATTATCAATAAAGGGTCAAGAGTACCTTCCAACAAATATCTCCACTCTGATAGAGCAGACACAATAGCAAGCAATTCTCTGTTACCGATATCATAATTGCGTTCTGCTGGTGATAATTTTTTTGAAAAGAACCCACAAGGATGTAGAGGTTTTCCTGGAGACTCTCTTTGAGACAGGACAGCCAATGCCTATCTCGGAAGCATCAACCTCAAGAACAAACGGAATCCTGGGATCAGGATGCCGTAACACGGGAGCGGAAGTGAAAGCTTGTTTGAGGGCTTCGAATGCTTGTTTGGATTGAGAAGACCAGATCTGGTTCTTCAGACCTTTACGTGTCATATTAATGATAGGGGAGGCTACAGCGGAATAATTCTTGATAAATCTCCTATAATAGTTGGAAAACCCCAGAAACCTCTGTATGGCCTTGAGACCTTGAGGGAGAGGCCATTCTGAGATGGCCGTGAGTTTAGAAGGATCCATCTCAAAACCTTCTGGAGTGATAATATACCCAAGAAATTTCACAGTAGTAATGTCGAATAAACACTTCTCTAGTTTGCAATAAAGACCATTGTCCAGTAATTTTGCTAATACCTGTCTGACATGTGCATGGTGGGTTTTCAGATCGGGAGAGTAAATCAATATATCGTCTAGGTATACTATAACAAAGGTTTGTAAGAAATCTCTGAGCACATCATTAATAAAATCCTGGAATACCGCTGGAGCATTACAAAGACCGAAAGGCGTGACCAAGTATTCATAATGCCCACTCCTGGTGTTAAATGCTGTTCTCCACTCATGCCCCTCTTTTATACGTATCAGGTTGTAAGCTCCTCTTAAATCAAGTTTTGTGTATACTGCTGACCCCCTTAACCTGTCGAACAGTTCTGATATGAGAGGGATAGGGTACACGTACGTAGGGTACATGGAAGTAGAGATTTGGGGGGCTGAGGGTTAGAGGGCTGAGAGGTAGAGATCTGGGGGGCAGATGTGGAAGTAGAGATCTGGGGTGCTAGAGAGCTGGGGGTAGAGATGTGGGGGTAAAGAAGTGGGGGTAAAGAGCTGGGGGGCTGGGGTAGAGATGGGGTAGAGTGCTGGGGGTAGAGATGTGGGGGTAAAGAGCTGGGGTAGAGATGGGGTAGAGAGCTGGGGGCTGGGGTAGGGGGCTGGGGGTAGATAGCTGGGGGTAGAGATGTGGGGTAAAGAGCTGGGGTAGAGATGGGGCAGAGGGCTGGGGGTAGAGAGCTGGGGTTAGAGATGTGGGGGTAAAGAGCTGGGGGGCTGGGGTAGAGTTGGGGGTAGAGGGCTGGATAGAGAGCTGGGGTAGAGATGTGGGGTAAAGAGCTAGGGGGTAGAGAGCTGGGGGCTGGGGTTGAGGGCTGGGGGGTAGATAGCTGGGGGTAGAGATGTGGGGGTAAAGGGCTGGGGGTAGAGTTGTGGTAGAGGGCTGGGGGGTAGAGAGCTGGTGGTAGAGATGTGGGGGTAAAGAGCTGGGGGGCTGGGGGTAGATATGTTGAAGTAGAGATTTGAGGGACTAGGGGGTAGAGGGCTGAGGGATAGAGAGCTGGGGGGCTGGGGGTAGAGATGTGGGGGTAAAGAGCTGGGGGGCTGGGGTAGAGGGCTGGGGGGTAGACAGCTGGGGGGCTGGGGGTAGAGATGTGGTGGTAAAGAGCTGGGGGGCTGGGGGTAGATATTTGGAAGTAGAGATTTGAGGGGGCTGGGGGTAGAGGGCTGAGGGATAGAGAGCTGGGGGGGCTGGGGGTAAAGATGTGGGGTTAGAGAGCTGGGGTGCTGGGGCTAGAGAGCTGGGGAGTAGAGATGTGAGGGTAGAGCTTGGGGGGCTGGGGCATAGAGAGCTGGGGGAAAGATGCTAAAGAGGGGGTAGAGATCTTATAGGGGTAGAGAGCTGAGGAGGTAGAGCTAATGAGGGGGAGCTTGGAGGGGGGGAGCTGCAGGAGAGGGGGCTGTTTGAGGGGAGAGCAGTTGGGGGTGATCTTACCTAAGAGGTGTCCCCCTGGCTGCAGCTGCAGTGCTCTGCTCTCCTGCTTCTTCTCTTACTGCTCCCTCCCTTCCACGTGGTGTGGGGACAGGAAGTCTTGCAGGAGGATGGGAGGAGCAGCCGGAAGGGGCCTCCCTCAGCAGCTGAGTGAGCTGAGTAACCCTGTATATTTTTTCGCTGCATTCAACTCTTATATACACCAGTTATCTCCACTTAATAGTTTTTTGTGTGACACTGGGGTTACCCCCGCAACCATCAGTGGCGATAGCATTTGACAGTCTTCGATTAGCAGGTTTGCTTTTTCCATTAAAATCTAGTACCATCCCTCTTCTATACCCTTTGAGTGTGGTTAAGAGATAAAGACCTAATACTATTTTGCTGAAATTATTATTATCAGGACAAGTAGATTGGGCTACCACTTTAATTTTTTTTATAATTTCCACTCCCCTGTGTGCATATGGCCAGGGCTGCCATTAGGAGGTGACAACTGGGTTGGCTGGAACGCCCTCTCTTTTACTAACAGGGTAATTCAAAGAGCTCCGAATTGCTTGAGAAAGGTAACCGAACGCTGAAAATCAGGGTTCGGTTACCTTTCCTGGCCATTCGGCTATCCAGAGAGCAGGCAATTCGCCAAATCCTGGCGAATTGCCTGAACATACGGTGCCTGTTCGGTGCCTGTTCGAGGGCAGTGAAATCCCCATGAAAATGCACTGCTTCGGCTATTCAGAGAACACAAACCAGCAGTGAAAGGTTCCCCTAATGCCCTGCCATTCGGTGATTTAATTCGGCAAGTTAATTCAGGAGAATCCCATAGACTTCAATGTTAAAAATATTCCCGTTTTAATTCAATATCTAATAAACTGTTCATTATAAAATTCTGCAGCAAAAAGTCTCTTTACTTATAGATTTTTTTAGGATATTTTAAGCATTTTTCTTTTTTTTTTAAAAGTCCGATTTTTTTTTTTTTTTTTTTAAGTTTACTTATTTTTTCTGTAACAGCCCTTATTATTATCATTCCCTGGACCTCATATGTAAATTTCAGACATTTTCGCTCAGTAGTTTCTTTGCAAACAGCGTTTCATTTTCACAGATTCACACAAACTATTTTGCTAATTTATTCACCTCCCTCGTCTGCGTTTCAGCTGCTTCGGCTGTGTTCGGCTCCTGCTCGGGCTTGGTTTTCGGCAGGTTAATCTAGATGTTTTCCAGACAGGACTACATTTTCTTCACTCCGCTGTCCCATCCAGGCCTAGTGCCTAATTTCAGGTCTCCTTTCAAACTGTTTCCACTTCTCTCTAATTACTCTTACTAAACCCAAGCTTCTGATCCTTTCCATGCAATCTCTGCAATATTCTTTCTGGCCACCAGCTTCACCTTCCCTCTGCTCCCATTTGTTTCACTTACCCCCATCCCTTAGATTGTAAGCTCACGATATGTCTGGCGGAGCATTTGGTTAAAGTGCTGTGTTGGCAGGACAGCTATCCTACGGGCAGGGTTGTCTTTTCCTCATGTTTGTGCTCCCCCATTGTAAAGCTACTGAATATGCTGGCACTGTATAAATACCTGTAACTGTAACTAACAGCATTCTGCCAGACCCCTATAGCTGGCTGCGTTCCAGGTCTTTCCCAAGATCTTATCTCGCAAACTCTGCAAAACCTTGAAGAGCAAGTCTGAAGGACCATCGGAACCATGGTACAACCTTCACATGCCGACAGCACCGCAACACTGCCATCCAGAGGGACCTGGCAAAATGCTGGTATTGTATTCTACCAGCCACTCCTGTGTCTGAGGTTTGGGATGTGTATGTATACATGCAGTGCTTTTTTTCAGGAAAAATAGGTGGGGGTACTCTCACGCCCAGGGAAAAACTGATTATGAGTTTGACTATTTTTCGTGTCCTAATAAATACACTGCACGAATGTATGTTGCAATCAGCAAGGAATCACCAGTGTGCAAGGACACTGTAAGGTCCCTCGCCTATTGCATTCATCATACTGCAGGGCAGCACCCTTCAGTTGCTGCCACAGAACAAACTGTTGCCTTATCCAGCTCTGCACTGAGTATCAGGTGCATCTCATTATTCAGCTGGCTGCCTCTATATAACTGAACCACACCCTTACCTAGATGCTTCAGCATTAAACTTTCACTCCAAGTGGACCTCGTGCAGCCAGGAGCCTGTTACTCTGACAAACCTGTGTCCAGGACTTACCTGAAGATCGGACGGCTTGCTTGCCTACTGGACAACCGCCTTCCATACCCCTGGACCTGTTGGGCTTCGTCCAAGTGACCCACTGCTTCATGCAAGTAACCCCTCGCTTTCATTCAACGTGAACCCCTTTGCTTCATCAAAGTGAACCCCTGCATTGCCTAAGGGACTTACCCGTGTATCAGACTCCCTGCATACTGGACTCTTCTATCAGTTTATCCTGCTCTACGAACCGTCCCTGTGTTGTCCGTCCGTCTATCAGTCTGTAAGTTAATCTTTTCCCTGTCCTGAGTCTTGTCTAAGTATTCCTGTGTATATTTTGCCATCCTGCTCATATGTTTGGTTCACTCTGCTTTCTCTCTACCTGAACCTGTATATTTTATATCTACCGTGTTTCCCCGAAAATAAGACACTGTCTTATATTTTTTTGGCCCCCAAAAAACACACTAGGTCTTATTTTCGGGGTAGGTCTTCTTTCTATGTTGGTGTTTTTCTTTATGGTGTACATCTGGTATCACTCCACCTGTGACAGGAGCTGGCGTTAGAGGATGCATCGGCCAAGGCTGCGGCCACACTAGCGTTCTTTGAGCAGAAGGAACGCACTGAGTGTCCATGTGACCACACTTCCCTGCGCCCATTGCAGCTGTGTGACGGCTGGAGGGAGTGGGTCACATGGTGCAGCGTGCGCACGAATTGCGTGCACTACCACCGGACGTGATTTCAGCTACGACGGACGCAGACGGGGCATCAAAGCATGATCCTCCATAGGAGGATCGCACTGTGTGTAGCACTGAGCGCACTAACTGCGCTCAGCGGGGTGGCCACACTGGCATCAGAGTGGAAGGAACGTCCAGTCTCATGGATGTTCCTTCTGCTCAAAGAACACTCGTGTGACCGCAGCTTTGTGGCTCTGCTCTCTCCACTGCTGCCACGCTTCCTCTGGCGCCGGTATCACTGATTCTCTCCCGCGACTCTTCAAGTTGCCCTACAACTAGGTCTTATTTTCGGGGAAACAGGGTAGTTGTTCCAATCCCTTCCAGCCTGTTCATTCTGTTTACTTCTCTCTCATCCTTTCTCTCTCTGCCTAGAACCCGCATATTCTATATCATATGGTTAACCCCTTCCTGTCCTTTGCATTCTCTTGTTCATATGTCAGGCATCCCTTTTTCCTATGATCTCCCTTTTCCATGTTCTGTGATACTTCTTTAATAAAACCCCTTTTATTGTTGAAATCCATTTGCCTCTTTGTGTCACCGCATCTCTGGGCTCGCAACCTCACCCACCTGCCTGGCTGGTACATGACAGACACACTTCCAATTCCAAACACTCCAAAGAATAATTACCGACTCCTGAATGTGGTCAATTAGAAAGGATTTAATCCTCCAGTGAGCACTAAAAAAGACAACGTTTTGACACGCAGGTCTTAAGTCTAGACGCACAATACACCAAACACACATAAATAGGCAAATGAAACAATCCAATCAGTGAGTGACTCAATTAATTCATCTATAAGAGAAACCTGTGATATAACCAAAAGAACCTTAATACGCTTCCCCCCCCTTTTTTGCCGATCGAGCATTCGGACAGCGCCCCAAATCTGGTCTGAGGTCTGTGTGTATGTGTAATCTATACACACAGAGCTGGGGGGCATAATCCATGAGCTGGGGGGCATAATCCATGAGATCTGGGGGGCAATACTCGTACTCGGTCTTAAAGTGGTATCGGTGCATCCCTATTAAAAATATTCCTGTATTAATTCAATATATAATAAACCGTTCATTATAATATTCTGCAGTAAAGAGTCTCTTTATTTATAGATTTTTTTATAAACATATATTTTAAGCATTTATTGGGATTTCTTTTTTTAAACGAATTTCCGATTTTTTTTTTTTTTTTTTACTTTACTTATTTTTTCTGTAACAGCCCTTTTTTATTATCATTCATTGGACCTCATATGTAAATTTCAGTCATTTTCGCTCCGTAGTGTTTGCAAACAGGTGTTTCACTTTTCAAACATCCAAGCGTACTGTTTTCCTAATTTATTCACTCCATTCGTCTGCGGTGTCGGCTTTTTCCGGAGGCTTCGCTGCGCGTGATCGGCTCCTGCTTGAGTTTTTCTGGTGCTTTCGGCAGGTTAATCCAGATGTTTTTGCGGGTTTTGATGTGCATTTGCCGGGTTTTGCGGTTAGTTTTCAGCGGGTTTGCGGTGACCTTTCCCTGCAATTCGGGGACCCTGTGGTGCTTGCTGAATACACCGCAGTGTCGCCGAAATGGGATCGCCAAATCATACCGAATTGAAGAGAACCCTTATAGTTATCCTTTCTCTGGGCATATTCTGGGGCATGGGCCTGGAGCTCCTGCTCCATCAGCCCCTATGTTAATCCGACCCTGCCGCTGGGTGCGATAACGCCTGTTCAAGGCACAACCAAGGTGCTTTGGACCTCTCTCCCTTCCCATCGGTAAAGGGTACAACAAAAAGACAGGCACCGCTTTGAAGGGCACAGCCTGCCCTTCCAAGCGGTGGCTGCCTTTAACCCCTGAGATGCCGGTACGTGATTCGTTGCCAGATCACGGCCTAGTTCCGGTGGGCTCCACCCAGGGCCGCCATCAGGGCATTACGCCCCATGCTGCCGTAAGGGTCCCGGGCCTGGTGGGGTTCCCGGGGCAGTGGCGTCGCTCTTTAACAGCTCCGGTATCGGACTCTGAGTCTGAATCCAGGGCTGTGTCCCTGCTGCTGCTGCAGGAGCCAGAGGAGACTGAGACACCGTCTCCTCCGGCTCCTGGCAGCTTCACTTCCTGGCTGGGCGGGGCCAAGCTGGGTGAGGGCCTCCCAAGCACGTTGCTTTGGCTCCACCCCGCCACTCAGTGGAGCTGGAGGGGCCGGGAAGAAGAAGAGAAGATTATTAAAGAAAAGGTGAAGAAAAGAAGACAGCGGAGTGGTGAGCCAGACCCTAGGGACCAGACCCAGACCCAAAGGCCATCATTCACAGCCCGTTTCTGTGAGATTTATTGCTGTGGATTCTGTGATACGTTCAGACACACCGCTCATTACTGTGAGTTTTATTGCTGTGGATACTGTGATACGCTAATACACACTGCACATTACTGGGAGTTTTATTGCTGTGGTGCTATGTTATGTCCTTTTTTTTTATTTTAAGGGGCGAGAAAAGCTGTTCGAGGTTGAGGGAGTGCCTTGGGGGCCCCATCGTTAGTTTTAGTAAGGGGCCCCATCATTTCTGATGGCTGCCCTGGCTCCACCTCCCGGGTCCCCCTCGCTACCCGATATCATGGCGCGATGACGTCAGCTAGCCGGGGAACCCCTAGCTGCCTGGGGATTTCCTAAGGAAATGGGGACTCATCCTAAGGAAATCCCATGGTGAAGATAGGGGGTTCCTTTGAACGGTGGCATCTAGAGGATCATGGAAGGTATCATTTGACAGAGCCCAGTTCAGATACCAATCATGACCATGTTAAAAGTAAGTAAAAATAAATAAAAATAATTTAAAAAAATGGTTTCAATTATAATGTGAACAATAATGCTACACTAATGATTTTTTCTATGGGGGGTTTGCTAAAAAACAAGTAATTTCCCCCCCAAAAAATGTAATGAGTCCCCATTTCTAATTTTTTTAACAAGCACACTAAGGTGTTTCATTTTCTAAGGCAAACAGTAAACTGTAAAATTTTTGCAGACTTTGCTTACGCCCCGAGTCTCAGTGATGTCAAAGATATATATGCTAAATTTCAAGAAGATTGGATAATATTTAGAGGTTGCACACTTTTTGACCTAAGATTTTTCAATGTTAATTACTTTTATTGGGAAAACTAGAAATCAAACTTAAAATACGATTAAAACTATACACTAAGATTAATAGGCAAAACATGTGTTGTATTAATCAACTTTGAACGATGTGTAGCGCTGTTTAAAACTCTGTTGCTGTATTGCTCAGTTTTGGCCACCAGAGGGAGACAAGCGCAATGTAAACATACTGGACACAATGGGACTACGTTTAACAGCATGCTTTGGGGCAGAGACAGGAAGTGGTTGGGGATTAAGGAGAGGACATCTGCAGCCTCGTGGAAGGAGAGCCAGTGTGAGCTGAGCGGTGAACAGAGTGAGACGCACGTGAGACTGTGAGCGATCGTCACCAGGCCGGAGAGCAGGCGCTGCCTTGCCGACGCTGGGGATTGATACAGTGACTTGCCAGAGACCTAGTAATCCACCGCGGAGAGGTTTTGCACAGACGCAGAGTAGCAGATTGGACCCCGCGTAAGGAGACCGCGATGATCCACAGGGAGTGCAGGCGGTAGGCCGTAGACCTTGTTGTAAAGACAGACAAGCAGGAGAAGCGGATCCGGTGGCACAGAGTCCCAGTAAAATCCAGCGGAGAGACGTCCTTGATCGGGCAGCAGAACAGAGTGTCTGATGAGAGGCCTTCCAGGCCACAGTCAAACTTTAACGAAGCACGCTGCAGTATTGCTTAAATCTACAGGGCCCCAACGTGACTAGTCGAAGATTTACTAAATCCTTTCACTGGCCAGTTGAAATCTAGTACCTGAGCTCACACACACACCTCTTTTTGGGACATAACCTGCACCGGACTTACACTCCAGAAACGAAGGGGTTAAACTTTTATTTTACCGCTGCGCGTTTCTCACATTACGAAATCCTGTTTTCTATACACCGTGCTTACATTATATATGCCGCTTTATTGAGACCAGTAAAGTATATAATTTATAAAATCCACAACAGTGCTGGTGTATATTTATTCCCTAGTGCGGAGAGACTAACCCGAGGTTAAATTCAGTGGCTCCTCCGGGAGTGAGCGCTACAGATGCAATCCCTTGTTTTGTAATCGCGAGATCGCGGCTGGTGGACACGTGAAATGAAAACCCCCTCCCCCCATTTCATGTGTTTTAACCTTTTAAATAAATTTTCTAATTTTAACCATACCCTCACAAATTCCATTGGAATCAGATTTATTCATTAACCACATCCCCCCCCCCAGACTGTGATTGGAGGTCTGAAAGAAGCACAGCAGCAGGGGACTCTCCCTCCTCCATCCATCCTGGAATCAACTCAGATCTGGAGACAGGAGCTGATAGACAGTTCGAGAGAGAGGGGTCAGGTACCCACCTAACCGAGGAGTACCATTCGCTCATAAGCCGAGCCTGGGATAACCGAGGCTCCAACATTGGTGAGTTGGACTAACAGCAAAAAAGTTTACCGTGTTTTTACAAAACTGTGTTATACTATGGGAGCGCTGTCTTTCTGTGTGTATTTTATTTGAGGCCAATTGGAGGACATAAAGAAGGGAAACGCCACTCTATATTTGGTGTGGAGCGCTTCAACCTAGAGCCGGGATCTATTAGGCTCAATAATCCGTTAGTGAGTTTTTTTACTATATACTCACCAGAAGCTGTAAGAAAACGGTCTGCACTATTGTCTTTCTTTTTTTCTCTCTCCCCTTATATTTAAACTGAGATCTGTCAATTGAGAAGAAGAGCTGCGACAACAGGACATCACATTCCACAACGCAACCATTTTTTGTCCAGAGACTCGAACACTCATATGACTTTTATCTATATTTTGCACGTGCACTTTATGAGGTTTTTAGGAATTATCCAGTAAGGAATATCCTCATTTAAGAGAGGACATTTTTTCTGATTTATGTGTACATCACTTCGACACTTTCTGTGTACGCACTTTATGAAAAAGGAATTATATACATGCACTTTATGTATGCATTTGCACATGTGGTTTTGTTATATACCATTATATCTTAGAAATTTGAAATTTTATGCATGCTAAAAGCTGATTATCACTGTCCTTTTGGACGTTATTGCAATTTTACACAGGTTTGGGACCTGTTGGTCTATTTAAGCATTTTTTTCTCATGCTAAATGACTACTGTATTAATTGCAGACCTAGGCTCTATTTGCAGGACATAACGGTTGTTTGGACATATATCTAGGCATATTATCTGTGCAAGAAAACGTATTGATTTAAAGTATTTATTGCGCCACTAGGAACCCCTCTCCTTTTTCTTGTATTATATTTGCACATTTTGTTGAGGTTTATGTGCAATACCTTGTAGGCAGCAAACCCTAATTTATATTTGACATTAACCAAGCGCCTCCACAGACACCCATTTCGGTTTTTCTTGTAACACATTGGAGTTAATGAAATATTAGCGGATGACGAGTGTCTGGAATACCTTGATGTTGCGGCTTCATTGCGTTGGTTACAGCAGGTCGTGTCTCTAAATAGCTAAGTAAGCTCTGGGTAATGAACTGTTCAGGAAATGTGTCCTATAGAATAGATACTTAAAGTGATCCCTTACAGTGTATACAGGAGAGAAGCGATCACCAATGTTATATATAACCAGTGTGACATGCGCCAATCAGATCTTTATCCGCTGTCATTCCGCTGTATGCACATACCCAAAAATCTTTTTTTATGTTGTCACTAAACTATGAGATTTATAAAATAAATGACAGGAGAAAAGAAGGTAATTTTAATTATTTTATTTATAATAAAAATGCTGTTCTTTCAGCCACTAGTCCAATTTTCTTTACCCTTGTGCAGCAATAAACGCAGCAGCTCAAACACTACTGTTATTGGGCAACATCATTAAACTATGACTGATCCAGAGGAAGGCAAAAAACACCTTGTGCGTTATATCTCACAGGGAAAAAAATTCCTTCCTGACCCCAACTACAGCGATCGGTTTATTCCCTGGATCAGCCACCTGATGATTATAGCCGCATATTGCTGGAGTCATCGCATTAACACTCAATAGATGCTGGGATCCCTTTTATCCGGAATTCCAAAAACCGGAAGATGCCGAAATCCAGAATTTCTGTCTTACACACCAAATTTTTCTTCCCTCCCTGAAGCTGGGATGGGTCCTCTTACAGTCTGATAGTCCTCCGAGCATTGCAGCACCTCAAGGAACATGCTGGGACACTTTATGCAGCACTAGCATGTGATAATATGCCAGCTATTAGCTTTCACAATCTAATACAAAGGTACAATACAGAGACAGAATATTCATGCTCAAAGGAGCTTACAATGTAATATAAAGGTACAATACAGAGAATAACATTTCTGCTCTAGAGCTTACGATCTAATATAAAGGTACACTACAGAGAATGACATTTCTGCTCAAAGAGCTTACAATCTAATACAAAGGTACAATACAGAGAATGACATTTCTGCTCTAGAATGTACAATCTAATACAAAGGTACACTACAGAGAATGACATTTCTGCTCTAGAGCTTACAATCTAATATAAAGGTACACTATAGAGAATAACATTTCTGCTCAAAGAGCTTACAATCTAATATAAGGTACAATATAGAGAATACAATTTCTGCTCTAGAGCTTACAATCTAATATCAAAATACAATACAAAGAATGACATTTCTGCTCAAAGATCTTACAATCTAATATAAACATGCAATACAGAGAATGACATTTCTGCTCTAGAGCTTTCAATCTAATATAAATATACAATACAGAGAATGACATTTCAGCTCAGAGAGCTTACAATCTAATATAAGGTACGATACCGAGAATGATAGTTCTGCTCTAGAGCTTTTAATCTAATATAAATGTACGATACAGGTAATGACATTTCTGCTCTAGAGCTTACAATCTAATATAAAGGTACAATACAGAGAATGACATTTCTGCTCAGAGATCTTACATTTTAATATCAAAATACAATACAGAGAATGGACATTTCTGCTCTAGAGCTCACAATCTAATACAAAGGTACAATACAGAGAATGACATTTCTGCTAAAAGAGCTTACAATCTAAAATAAACATGCAATACAGAGAATGACATTTCTGCTCAAAGAGCTTAAAATCTAATCTACAGATACTATACAGAGAATGACATTTCTGCTCTAGAGCTTACAATCTAATATAAAGGTACAATACAAAGAATAAAATTTCTGCTTAAAGAGCTTACAATCTAATATAAAGGTACAATACAAAGAATAAAATTTCTGCTCAAAGAGCTTACAATCTAATATAAAGGTACAATACAAAGAATGACATTTCTGCTCAAAAAGCTTACAATCTAATATAAAGGTACAATACAGAGACTGGACATTTCTGCTCAAAGAGCTTACAATCTAATATAAGGTACAATATAGAGAATGACATTTCTGCTCTAGAGCTTACAATCTAATATAAACATGCAATACAGAGAATGACATTTCTGCTCAGAGAGCTTAAAATCTATTATACTGATACTATACAGAGAATGGACATTTCTGCTCAAAGAGCATACATTCTAATCTAAAGGTACTATACAGATAATGACATTTCTGCTCAAAGAGCTTACAATCTAATATCAACATACAGAGAATGACATTTGTGCTCTAGAGCTTACAATCTAATATAAAGGTACAATATAGAGAATGACATTTCTGCTCAAAGAGTTTACAATCTAATATATACAGGTACAATACAGTTAATGATGTTTCTGCTCAAAGAGCTTACAATCTAATATAAAGGTACAATACATAGAATAACATTTCTGCTCTAGAACGTACAATCTAATATAAACATACAATACAGAGAATGACATTTCTGCTCAAAGAGCTTACCATCTAATATAAAGGTACAATACAAAGAATTAAAATTTTGGCTCAAAGAGCTTACATTCTAATTTAAAGGTACAATACAGAGAATGGACATTTCTGCTCAAAGAGCTTACAATCAATATAAGGTACAATATAGAGAATACAATTTCTGCTCTAGAGCTTACAATCTAATATCAACATACAATACAGAGAATGACATTTCTGCTCTAGAGCTTACAATCTTATATAAAGGTACGATACCGAGAATGACATTTCTGCTCAAAGAGTTTACAATGTAATATAAATATACAAAACAGAGAATGGCATTTCTGCTCAAAGAGTTTACAATCTAATATAAACATGCAATACAGGGAATGACATTTCTGCTGAAAGAGCTTACAATCTAATATAAAGGTACAATACAGAGAATTACATTTCTGCTCTAGAGCTTACAATCTAATATAAACATACAATACAGAGAATGACATTTCTGCTCTAGAGCTTACAATCTAAAATAAACATACAGTACAGATCATGACATTTCTGCACAAAGAGCTTACAATCTAATATACAGATACTATACAGAGAATGGACATTTCTGCTCAAAGAGCTTACCTTCTAATACAAAGGTACAATACAGAGAATGATATTTCTGCTCAAAGAGCTTAAAATCTAATATACAGATACTATACAGAGAATGACATTTCTGCTCAAAGAGCTTACATTCTAATACAAAGGTACAATACAGAGAATGGACATTTCTGCTCTAGAGCTTACAATCTAATACAAAGGTACAATACAGAGAATGACATTTCTGCTAAAAGAGCTTACAATCTAATATAAACATACAAAACTAAGAATAACATTTCTGCTCAAAGAGCTTACAATCTAATATAAACATACAATACAGAGAATGACATTTCTGCTCTAGAGCTTACAATCTAATATAAACATACAATACAGAGAATGACATTTCTGCTCAAAGAGCTTACCATCTAATATAAAGGTACAATACAAAGAATTAAAATTTTGGCTCAAAGAGCTTACAATCTAATATCAAC
This sequence comes from Leptobrachium leishanense, assembly GCA_009667805.1. Classification (NCBI taxonomy): domain Eukaryota; kingdom Metazoa; phylum Chordata; class Amphibia; order Anura; family Megophryidae; genus Leptobrachium; species Leptobrachium leishanense. The sequence continues at coordinate 137,439,819 of CM019066.1, read as the reverse complement.
ATACAATACAGAGAATGACATTTCTGCTCTAGAGCTTACAATCTTATATAAAGGTACGATACCGAGAATGACATTTCTGCTCAAAGAGTTTACAATGTAATATAAATATACAAAACAGAGAATGGCATTTCTGCTCAAAGAGTTTACAATCTAATATAAACATGCAATACAGGGAATGACATTTCTGCTCAAAGAGCTTACAATCTAATATCAACATTCAATACAGAGAATGACATTTCTGCTCTAGAGCTTACAATATAATACAAAGGTACAATACAGGGAATGACATTTCTGCTCTAGAATGTACAATCTAATATAAAGGTACAATACAAAGAATGATATTTCTGCTCAGAGAGCTTACAATCTAATATAAAGGTACGATACAGAGAATGACATTTCTGCTCAAAGAGCTTACAATCTAATATAAAAGTACAATACAAAGAATAACATTTCTGCTCAAAGAGCTTACAATCTAATATAAAGGTACAATACAAAGAATAACATTTCTGCTCAAAGAGCTTACAATCTAATATAAAGGTACAATACAAAGAATAACATTTCTGCTCAAAGAGCTTACAATCTAATATAAAGGTACAATACAAAGAATAACATGTCTGCTCAAAGAGCTTACAATCTAATATAAAGGTACAATACAGAGAATGACATTTCTGCTCTAGAGCTTTCAATCTAATATAAATATACAATACAGAGAATGACATTTCTGCTCAGAGAGCTTACAATCTTATATAAAGGTACGATACCGAGAATGATAGTTCTGCTCTAGAGCTTATAATCTAATATAAATGTACGATACAGATAATGACATTTCTGCTCTAGAGCTTACAATCTAATATAAATGTACAATACAGAGAATGACATTTCTGCTCAAAGAGCTTACAATCTAATACAAAGGTACAATACAGAGAATGACATTTCTGCTCTAGAGCTTACAATCTAATATAAACATTCAATACAGAGAATGACATTTCTGCTCAAAGCGCTTACAATCTAATATCAACATACAAAACAGAGAATGACATTTCTGCTAAAAGAGCTTACAATCTAATATAAAGTTACAATACAAAGAATACAATTTTGGCTCAAAGAGCTTACATTCTAATTTAAAGGTACAATACAGAGAATGGACATTTCTGCTATAGAGCTTACAATCTAATATAAACATGCAATACAGAGAATGACATTTCTGCTCTAGAACATACAATCTAATACAAAGGTACAATACAGAGAATTACATTTCTGCTCTAGAGTTTACAATCTGATATAAACATACAATACAAAGAATGGACATTTCTGCTGTAGAGCTTACAATCTAATACAAAGGTACAATACAGAGAATGACATTTCTGCTAAAAGAGCTTACAATCTAATATAAACATACAATACAGAGAATGAAATTTCTGCTAAAAGAGCTTACAAGCTAATATAAACATACAATACAGAGAATGACATTTCTGCTAAAAGAGCTTACAATCTAATATAAAGTTACAATACAAAGAATACAATTTTGGCTCAAAGAGCTTACATTCTAATTTAAAGGTACAATACAGAGAATGGACATTTCTGCTATAGAGCTTACAATCTAATATAAACATGCAATACAGAGAATGACATTTCTGCTCTAGAACATACAATCTAATACAAAGGTACAATACAGAGAATTACATTTCTGCTCTAGAGCTTACAATCTGATATAAACATACAATACAAAGAATGGACATTTCTGCTGTAGAGCTTACAATCTAATACAAAGGTACAATACAGAGAATGACATTTCTGCTAAAAGAGCTTACAATCTAATATAAACATACAATACAGAGAATGAAATTTCTGCTAAAAGAGCTTACAAGCTAATATAAACATACAATACAGAGAATGACATTTCTGCTCTAGAGCTTACAATCTAATATACAGATACTATACAGAGAATGACATTTCTGCTCTAGAGCTTAAAATCTAATACAAAGGTACAATACAGAGAATGACATTTCTGCTCAAAGAGCTTACAATCTAATATCAACATACAGAGAATGATATTTGTGCTCTAGAGCTTACAATCTAATATAAAGGTACAATATAGAGAATGACATTTCTGCTAAAAGAGCTTACAATCTAATATATACAGGTACAATACAGTTATTGATGTTTCTGCTCAAAGAGCTTACAATCTAATATAAGGTACAATACAGAGAATAATATTTCTGCTCTAGAACGTACAATCTAATATAAACATACAATACAGAGAATGACATTTCTGCTCAAAGAGCTTACCATCTAATATAAAGGTACAATACAAAGAATAAAATTTTGGCTCAAAGAGCTTACAATCTAATATACAGATACTATACAGAGAATGGACATTTCTGCTCAAAGAGCTTACAATCAATATAAGGTACAATATAGAGAATACAATTTCTGCTCTAGAGCTTACAATCTAATATCAACATACAATACAGAGAATGACATTTCTGCTCTAGAGCTTACAATCTTATATAAAGGTACGATACAGAGAATGACATTTCTGCTCAAAGAGCTTACAATCTAATATAAAGGTACAATACAAAGAATAACATTTCTGCTCAAAGAGCTTACAATCTAATATAAAGGTACAATACAAAGAATGACATTTCTGCTCAAAGAGCTTACAATCTAATATAAAGGTACAATACAAAGAATAACATTTCTGCTCAAAGAGCTTACAATCTAATATAAAGGTACAATACAGAGAATGACATATCTGCTCTAGAGCTTACAATCTAATATCAACATACATTACAGAGAATGACATTTGCGCTCTAGAGCTTACAATCTAATATAAAGGTACACTATAGGGAATAACATTTCTGCTCAAAGAGCTTACAATCTAATATAAAGGTACAATATAGAGAATAACCTTTCTGCTCTAGAGCTTACAATCTAATATAAAGGTACAATACAGAGAATGACATTTCTGCTCAAAGAGCTTACAATCTAATATAAAAGTACAATACAGAGAATGACATTTCTGCTCAAAGAGCTTACAATCTAATATAAACATGCAATACAGAGAATGACATTTCTGCTCTAGAGCTTTCAATCTAATATAAATATACAATACAGAGAATGACATTTCTGCTCTAGAGCTTACAATCTAATATAAAGGTACAATACAGAGAATGACATTTCTGCTCAAAGAGCTTACAATCTAATACAAAGGTACAATACAGAGAATGACATTTCTGCTCTAGAGCTTACAATCTAATATAAACATACAATACAGAGAATGACATTTCTGCTCTAGAGCTTACAATCTAATACAAAGGTACAATACAGAGAATGACATTTCTGCTCAAAGAGCTTACAATCTAATATAAACATTACTATACAGAGAATGGACATTTCTGCTTAGAGCTTACAATCTAATATCAAAGGTACAATACAGAGAATGACATTTCTGCTCAAAGAGCTTACAATCTAATATAAAGGTACAATACAGAGAATGAACATTTCTGCTAAAGAGCTTACAATCTAATATAAACTACAATTACAGAGAATGGACATTTCTGCTCTAGAGCTTACAATCTAATATACAGTACAATACAGAGAATGACATTTCTGCTCTAGAGCTTA